>JARFOD010018317.1:0-11095 GCA_031763545.1 Mopalia muscosa
CATTCTAAAATCAAATAGCACCAATGTCCCGGAGACAACAAATATAACCATTTGTACGCTTTATCGGAGAATGCCCCTGATGAAGAAGCAAACATGAAACAAATTTAACAAAGTGGACTACTCCTTGGGCTGTTACCTTTTTTTAACTGGTATCTTGGCGATGCGCGTGCATAGAGAAGAGTTTTGCGGTTCAGTAATGGCCTTTCATATGCGATTATCTACGACTAGACGGGAACTGGCAACAACCAGCTAGATATAAGTGATGTTTGTTTTTTCTACCTTGATTCCTGACTGTTAAATGATAAATATGTTAATCATTTCTATTATCAGTACGACTTTAGTGAGTTTAAAAAAAGAGAAAAATTGCCGAAGAGCATCTTTTTAGAGGAGTGGACTTAAAAAAGCATTCAAGAATAGAATTGGTGAAGACTTCATCTGGGAATAACACCCTAAACAATATTCGTGCTCAACTATATTCTATTCGTCTAAATAATTTGAATCCTTTTCCTAAAATTAACCACAAACGGTATGTCAATTATTTACAGTTGTCATATTTCATATTATGAACGTTTTTAGTTCGTGTCCTGATATGCCTGCGCCATGTGGCTGGGAGACCTTCAACACAACACGTGACAACCCTCAGTCCTTGTGTGGCGCTCTGGTCGGTGGCCCGGATGAGAATGATTTCTATAAAGACGACCGGAAGGACTATGTCAGTAATGAAGTAGCTTGTGATTATAACGCTGGATATCAGTCAGCACTAGCAGGTAATATAAACATACATGTGGTTTACATTGCTCTTCCCGCAACATTCCTGAATTCTATTTTCTTTTCACTTACTTCAAGTCCTATACATTGAATGGTGTCATAAAGAATTCAAGCTGTAGATGGATCCAACTTCCCCTTGCCCAGACGTGTTTTTAATTGTTTTATTAAGTGTGCTAATTATTTGTCTGATCTTTCGCCAGAAATATTTCTAATCTGCGTCTGAAATCATCATCACCGCTGCCTCTATATACTTCCTGTAACAGTGTTTGTATGCGACCAAGGCGAGGCACACCACACCACACTATTCTCTGAAGTTTAACCTATGAACGGGATCGAGTAGTTGTTTCCGTTTTAACAATGTTTATATATTTATGTTAATGCTAGCCATTATTTCTTGAATCGTTTTACGGTCACTTAGTGTCCCGTTTTGGCGAACTTTTGTTTTTTAAGTAATGAACTGAGATACTTTAAGATCTGCAAAAACAGGAGGGTTCCCCTGACACGCCTTCTCTTCTCGATCAAGACAATAATGAGGGTGATCAAGTTTCACAATAACCATGTATTTCTTTCATCTGTCAAGTGTTCTTTATATATGATTGGTTAAAGCAAATTCCACTGTGTAATCTATTTTCTCTTATGTTCTTATTTTAACAGGTCTCATACATCTCTCCATCACCAAGCAGCTTCCACCACATTTACCACAAGTATGACCAAGGGGTCAATCGTCATGCGCATTGTAAATACCTCAATTCGCAAGCCATCTTCAAATCTACTCGTTTACCTTAAGGAGCACGAACTTTTCCTGTTTTTATCTCCAGGTGAACATAACACATTGAACTTTTAGATATACTATGTGTGCCTTTATCCCTTCTGTACAAGGGAGTTAATGGTCTCTGTGGCTAGCACAATGTATAGGGCTAATTCCTCCGTCTTAGCCCTACCTCCCGCCTATCTAAACTCATGGTGGAAGTTGGAAATCGATAGGCCGCTATGGCCTCTCAAAACATATATCCGTTTTTTCTCTGATTATTTTTGGATAGAAAAATCACAATAATCAAACTCCTTCGTTTTTTTCTAACGTTTAAATAAAGTTTTATTTGAGTTTCTCGCCCGAGTTGACACGTATAAGTTATCTCCCTTTGCAATAATACGATGAAAAACTGTCAAAAAAGAAATATTACAAGCAGGTGAAATACTAATCAATGGTTTGAGTGTAACTAGAAAAAATCAGAGAAAATCAGAAGCAGTTTTTGTAAAGCCGGCCATAGCGGCCTATCGATTTCCAACTTTCGCCATGGGTTTAGATAGGCTACGACGGAGGAATTAGCCCTGTTCATTGCGCTATCTGTGGCTGTCTTGTCATCAGAGCTTCTATTTGTGTCTGATCGATTGAGCAGTGTTTTAAGGGTATTTTCACTCATATGATGATGGTGAATTCCAACAATAATTGACACTTACACATCCATAAACTGTGAAGTGTTTTTATACCGTTGGCAAATAAATCTTCCTCCAGTGCTAAGTAAACACAGCATTGCTACTCTTCAACTGAACTGCCGTTATCCAGATGACGCTTCTGTTTGGGAACAGCTTTTTTCTGATCACAGCAATTCTGAGTCGTTAATTCTTTGAAAGTCAGTTGACATTTATACCATGTGACTACCCTTGGTATGTTTTTTTTAAATGACATTCATTGAAAACTCCATATTGGTATTTTATAAAATTGACAACGTTTCGCTGTGGATTAAACCCTTTTTTTTTAATTGAATGATTAACATTGAAGTTTTTTTAGTTTAAGGCATGTGTGTGCTACATTAAATCTATCCCTTTATTGCTATCAGACCATAGACTGTCCCACATAGTATAATGTCCCCTACAATCTGTGTAGGAATCTCTGTGTTTGTTCGTATGTTTTTGTTACTTTGTGCATAATAAAACCACATTTACGTAAAAATTAAATGTTCTTAAGTCGTTTCTCTAAGCGGCTAATTGTCAGTTGATGCATTGGTGACAACAAAGCAAATAGAAACAACAAAATACAATAAAAATATAGGATTTGAAACTGCGTGAATATGAAATAAAACTGTTTATGGTCTTAAAAGAAAATGCAAATATAAAATTGTCGACAATGTTTCCATCTTTACAACAAAAAAAACGTTGTACATTACCATTGTAATAAAAACACGTTTCTATATGATCGGACATAGCACATGATTCCATTTGTAGTATTTTGTGTTAATAGATTTGTGCCTGGTATTATCCTTCTCTACATTTTTTAATAAATAAAGATGGTTGCTTTTGTTTCTTATTGTTATGGTCGAACACATTTGAATTCAATGTGACTACATAACTGGCCTACAAAATTGCTTGTAATGGTTTTTGGCCACTATCCATACAAAAAGGTTACACGTAAATACTAGTACACAAAGAATTCAAATTTCAAATTAACAGATATATTTAACAGTCTGGAAACCTCAATAGTTATCCGGTAGTTCACCAATAAGTGCCAAGTGAAGAAGACCTGGAAAACAGAAATAGAAAATATATGTAAACAAGGAAGTAGATGAGGACTACTTTGTTTGTCCTTACGTTGGATTGTTCGGGGATGTGCTCCATATCTCACGTAACTCATGTAACAGACTATCAGCATAATGTTTTAAGGAAACCACTTGAAGATAGATTTGTTTCTTTGTATGACTGGTGTTTAACGTCCTACTCAAGGGTATTTCACTTATATGACGACGGTTTGTTCACTTTATACGGTACACAGCCTTATTACGATGGAAAACCGAGAGTGCCGGAGCCACAACATGCGACTCGCTCATATACCTGATGGTGAACAGGCGGACTCGATCCCGTGAACGGTACATCTAACCAGGTTCAGTGTAGTAAACAAAAGATTAATAGGTTTATCAAGTATATTTGTAAAAGACAAAGCGGACATTTTTCCTGTGATTTCTAAAGAATAGAAGACTGGTTGAGAAATGATATTTTCAGATTATTGATTATAAATCGATAGGTGCATCGATCTATTACTGGATTTGCTTTATTGTTTTATTGATAGCTTGATTGACCGAGTTTAATTAAGATTTGTTCACGCCTATGTCTGCATGCCATTCCACTGGGGTAAGGAAAGCAACAATGACGCCCCTGAAAGAAGGTACACTGATTCTATATAGAAAGGCAGGTAAATTCAGATCAACAGGTTATATAAACTCACCTGCTAGTGACGACTGATATCCACCATTGTAGTCGCAGGCAACTTCGTTACTCACGTAGTTTTTACGATCATCGGTGTAAGAGTCGCTCGCATCTGGACCTCCTACCAGAGCCCCACATAATGTCTGAGGGTTAGGGCCTGCGCTGTTAAACTGTGCCCAATCACATTTAGCTGGGATTGTGGGACAAGAACTGAAACAAGTGTTCAATATGCATTAATCAAATCAACCTCAAATACGAAATAGTTACAATAGAAAGGTTTTGTTTGTGCACATAACTGTATAAGAGAGGTAGCACAATGTATAGGGCTAATTGCTCAGTCTTAGCCCTACGTTCCGCCTATCTGAACCCATGGCGAAAGTTGACCCCAGCTCAAAAAGGTATGCAACGATTTGTTAACAAATTCGAATAGATTCTTAAATGGCACCTGAATGTTGACTGACCTTGACCTATGATGGGGTCTCTTGGGCGGGTTCACTCCAAAACCCACCACGTAGCTGTGGCCACCATCTCCTAGAGCATAGTTCACTTCCTTTTCCGCCCAGGACCTGTACACGTCGGGCTTTATACCATTATCAGCATTTATCAACGCTATTAAAGCTCCGTTAGCTGAAAACATCATTAGATTATTTATTGGGCAGGCTTAATTGGTTGATTTGGCTGGCGGAGTGGGTTGATCGATTTTGTTGGTTGATACATATAGTTAGCAGAGTTGGTTGATCGGTTGGTTGGTTGGTGGGTCGGGTGATTTATTTATCGATGCATTGGCACTGAGCTTGACATATCGACCCACTATGACGGCGGTAAATTGACAAACTGACAACCATAACATGTAAAGCGGTTTGCTCCGTAACATACATAATGTTCCACGGCGCCAAGTTAAACAGCAAGAATATACTAAAAACCTGCTGCCTTTTTGCCGCTTTAGTCATTCGATATATCGAGATTTGCATTTTGTAGATTTATTTCAAATTATTTGTTGCGCGGAATCTATGGTGTTTCATATAGCGGGTTTATTTAAATTGTCCTTATGCTTAAATATAATAATAGTTCTTACTTGCGTATCTGATGGGTCCCCATTTATCCCTGTAAGCAAGGCCTTTGGTTGTATATTTCCAGGTACCGCCGGGCATCCAGCTCTTCAAAGCTGTCTGAATGTCAGTCTTATATTTGTCTTTTCCTGTAATGTTGTACAGCAGCGTCTATAAAATAAAAACGGTTTCAACAATTTCATTGTTTTGAAATAATACTTTAGATTAATAGAGACACAGCAAGGTGGCTTGGCTTGTTAGTGCTTGTTAGTATATGATATACGTTATTGACAAAAGACTGTTTTGTTGTTTTTATCTCTGATTCCCACCGAATAATTTGACATAGTGCCTTATGATGATTTAATAAACCGAAACATAGAAACTTGTCTTTTCTCGGAGTTGTGACTTTGGTCAACTTCTTCGTATCCATAAAGTGTGTTACACATACATTCTAGAAAAATATTTTTAAAAACCTAATGAAAGTACATTTAATTAAAAAAAATCCATTTTCTATTTAAGTTTTAAATATTTTGAATTTTTTTATTGTTGAATGTATGTGTCACACACTTTATTAATATGAAAACAAGCACAAATATTGTCCATAATGTATTTCATTCATTACCAAGCCCATACAAGCCAGGGGACCATTGTGCACCACTGCATTAATTATACGCCCTGTAAAATTAGGGAACAAACACTTGTTCTATCTGAAATGCATGATTTTCCTAAATGGCATTGATTCAATCAAATGGATGCCCCAACTCATATATTATAGACAGTCCATTCTTTATCCGGCACAACAGTGGGTTTCGACGATTGTTAAATATAATATACTTGGCAATACATTTAGTCTATACACATATGTCAATCCGAGACCAGACCCCACAGCTATCAAAATCCCCTGATCACTGTTTTCATGAAGGGTCTGGTTTGGCTCTTTGTAAATCTGGAACTGGAACAAATGTATGCTGCGGCCTAACCAAGGTAACATAGTAGTATGTACTTTACTAAATGGCTACAGGGACTCTCTATGTTTTCCTCTATTGAAGAGCGGAGATTTTCCATTTTTGTTCTCTAACGATATTGATGTAAATCCTGTGCCTTCCCATAAAGTGTGAACAACCAACTTTCCGCGAATCATAATTCAGAAGGACCGTGCTGCACATAGGGTTGATAATAGAGGGGCGGCTATTACAGTGCCATATGTTATAAATAAATCTACATTCAAATGTTGTACGAGAACATGTCACATTGGACTAAGATACATAGGGATTTGCTGGTGATTCTTGTTTCGTGCTGGTGTTTGGTAGCTTGGGGTCGATTTTGGGGTGTTTTAATCTGAATTCCACATTTGTTTTTTAATTCGCAATTGTTTACACTGATCTTACTTCTACTCCAATTTTCTTATCGTCCCAGGAGAGAGCCCATGGTACTTCTGTGATGACATCAGGGTAAAGAGTTTCAGCTGCAGTCAAGTATTTGTCGTCTCCGGTAGCCAAATGAAGCCAACAGGCAGCCCAAGCTAACTCGTCGAAGAAATGAGACGATCTTAAAGAGAGAGAAACGAATCAATAGTTTATTGTACTATTATGGATAATTGTAGTATAAGGATTTCTAAAGTAATTCACGTACAAAATGTTTACTTCATGTCTCCACAAATTCTCTTGCCATCGTTTTAACTGTATGAGTAACTGACAATGAGTCAAATAAGGCTATCTTTTTTCCCAAATGTCAACTGTTGGAGTAATGACAGGCAACGCCGTATGTCTGTCCTTGTGACAAACAAATCAACCAGAGCAAATATGTGTACTAGATCTTAATTTATCAGACCATAGAGGACAAACATTACACAACAATCTGCCCTCGAGGTTTGTGATCCAGGCGGAAACACAATATCACGGAAGTACTGGCGCGAGATTTTCAAAATTGTATCGCAGTTTACACTTAGTGTTATACATGTAGATATCAAACTTTTTATTGCTCTCTCTCTCTTAACATAAGTGGCTATAAAATTAATATCATTAGAGACGCTATAAACAAATTTTGTTGTATGGTAGTTATTCGAAGCTAAAAGTTACACTACTCAACTTTCCGAAATCCTACCTGTAATAACCGGATGCTGCACTGACAGTATCGGTGTATTTCCCCCGGTTTTTATCCGCGAACTCATACAGCTGTTTCGAGTGAGTGAGCAGTGTGGCGGCATAAGTGGGATCTAAAAAGCAAGAAAGAAACAAGCAAAATACATATCTAAATAAATATATATATAAAATAAATATGTCTATTGTTTTAAAACCAAGTACACCCGAGAGAGCATCTTTTTTCCTAATACACGGTGTCACGAGGCAAGTGAGACAAGAAACGGGAACCAATCGCACAGCTCACTCCTTCAAGTCACAGACGCCAGATGACATATAATAACCCGAATTAAACAATTATATTGTCTCAAATAAAGACCTGTTCTCATTTAAAACATTGTTTTGTTTAAGGATAATTATTTCACCAATATAACGGAATAAGACAAAAATCAAATGCATGTTTCAAAAACATCCTAACCTTAATAAAGTTACCTTGTCTACTGCATTTCATAGGTATGTTCTGCATACCGATCATTGTTTTTAAATTGCCTTAAACTCTAAAAAATAGCCTACGGTTGCCGTTTGGTAATGACAAGAAATAGGTATGTAATACTTACCTTTTTCTTTGAAAGCCATGTATCCGGCTGCCATGGCGGCAGCTGTTTCTCCGGCAACGTCAGCGCCCGGATGCGTTGCATCAACCTTAAAACTAGGTCTTGCCATGGTCATGTCTTCCGGCCTACCCCAGAAGCCGTGATCCGAGCCTCCATCACCAACCTGAAATACGTCAGGAGGACAGCTTGAGTTACATTTAAAGAATTACCAGCCCTATAAATATATTTCATTAACATACTATTCCTTCTATTCCCCGATTTGTCTTCACAAAACATCAACCAGGAAGAACAAGTAGCCAATTTGGTTTCTTGGAATCCAGAGTCGCCATTTGTTTCTCTCAGATGAACATATTTTCGTGTTTGTGAGCTACATGTACCATTATTTTTGTAATAACACTGCTAGTACTCAGGAAATGTTATCAGATCGATTGGTGTATCCGGTCTCAGAAAGAATGTGCTATTCCTTAAAAGTTTCGAAATCAGTGAGCTTTTAAGTCTTTTGTTTTTCGATCAGATTTCAGCAACGAATCCGGTTAACTTTGACAACGGTGTGTTTGGTTGAAGTTACCATGCTATCTATTTGTATTTGTACTAATTTATTCAAATAGAATCGCTTAGATTCGTTTTTGAATGGAAAATCTTAAACAGCTTCACAAAAAGATCGTCCATTAGAAAAGGAGATTGTTGAGCAGATTTTAAAGGTTAGATACATATAGTGTTGTAAAAGATAATTAATTAAGCAGATTTTATAGATTTACATTTTTGTCTATAAAATAAAGAATGGCTGCTCATGTTAAGTGTATTAGATACATATAGTGTTGTAAAAGATACCGGTCTGTTTTCAATTCTTATATTCCTAATATTTAAATCCGTCATCTAGGTGTATTTGTTCCTTTTGAAGAAGACAGACTCCAGGATAGGGTTGAGTTAAGATTTTCTTATTTTAGCAAAGAAAAGACGTAATTTCGTACATTACAGACAAATCAATTATAATTTTGTATACATTACCTGGACGTATAACTCATTTGGTTTGTCGTGGCATTTGATGAAGTAATCAAGCGGCCATTTGACGCTGTCATACATGAAGTCCAGCTGCCCTGTGGCCTCGTAAGCATCTTTGTACTGGAGCAGACCCCAAAGAAGGAGGGTTGTTGTTGAGGCCATTGGCAGATTGAACTTCACATTATCGCCAGCTACAGACAAATAGCAATATTATGTTGAACCAAACGAGAGTTATTAAATGAAAACAAACCCAGACATCAGGTGATTGTGATGGTGGAAAAACCAACCACTGCCAGAAGTCAATAACAATGATCCATGTACGAATCTGTAACGACTTATAAAATGGGTCTACGGTCTGATGCGTCTTTTATGCTAGAGAAATACTCAAACAAGAACTATTCTCTTAACATACGTTGCCACTAGATTATCCCAGACTGAGCCAATTCGTGTAACCGCATGACACTTAACATGTTTGGATGATATTGGAATACCCCTCTCTGTATGTTAGTGAGGTACCATTGATGACAACGGCTTAATTACCGCCCTCATCGATTGACTGATCATCGATCAATAAATCTAAAACCCGCATCTCTGATGTTGCTCATGCTGATTATAACTAGCCTGGAAAACGGTTTTACAGCATCAGAAACAACTTCACATTCTGTTTTCGCGTGGACATTGACTGATGGAGAAAATTACCGCAAAATATGTGATAAACATAACTACACTACGATTAACACCATTCAATGTTTCAACCAATCGTAAAATTATACTGTTTTTCGATTAATCATTTTCATCTATTTTTGGTCTCCTTTTTAACTCAAAATAAAATTCGTCACGTGTCAATGAAGCTTTAACATCTGATACATACCGTCATACCAGCCTCCAGATAAGTCTAAACCAACATCTTTGCCGTCGTTAACGGCGGAGTCAGATCGCCAAGTGATGCGGTTATTCGCCGGAAGTTTTCCTGACCGTTGTGCCTCGTAGAACAGTATAGAGAAGGCTATGGCTTTTCCGTAATCATATTTTGTGTTATTTTTGCCTGAATACAAAACAGGAAAAAAGACGTCAAATATTTATTGATCATAAATTTACTTCAATGGCGGAAGACCACTATTAAGAACTTCCGATTTGTTACCCCTTGAATATAGTTCTCGAACAAAATGGTGTGATGTCTTGTTTTATTTGTTCTGGTCCCGGAAATTTGTTTTCGGTTGAGTATTTGATAGTGATGTGAATTAATTGAGTAAGGGTTTCTGGTCAGTGTAAAGTTATAGCCTTAATAGGTCACATTTGGTGTATTTATCACCATTTGATGGAGGGGGTGATTGGACTGTTATATTCTGAAGGTAGCTTGACAAACCCTATCACACTCCAGGCTTTATAGCTAACGATGTCATCGGTCATGCCCCGTCACGATTTTAATGGGAAACTCCAAAAGGACAGATTACGGTATGTGCCAGGCGTTTTCCCCCAACGAAAGTTTGGGAGGGAGCTGTGGGGCCAAACGTCAACATTACGGCTTATGGCAAATTAATAGAGGTTTTGCGCTTTAGATAGAATCATTGGTATATAAATAAAATGTTCCGATATTACTTAAACCACTACCGATTTGTATGTGTTTTTTCAAGCTATCTGCTGAGGGTGCTTGTGCACAGACGGTTACGCTCTTGCTATTGCCTTATACCATTAATGGTCAAAAACAAAAGGAAAGATTAACCTAACGCAACTAGTGACCGAATTCAGACAGCGGGTTTAAAAACAACTGGTTTATGTACCCTATCGGGATTTTGAAACAATACGTGTAGAACTAGAAAAAATTGACGAAGTGTACCTATTTGGATTTAACTAATTTCAACAATTGTTGTTGCTGCTGTTAGGCCATAACTCACCCATTTTCAGAAAGGTTTAAATTTCAGAAAAATAATTCCAACAATATAAACCTTTGGTGAACATTGGAAGAAATGCCGTCCTGGTTTTGAGCATATTTTAACATCTGATGAAGTGTGTTCAGTACAATTTCAAGGGGGTTCATTGGCTCAAACACATCACACGGTTGTTTGTTTCATGACGCAATGCATACACACGACCGATAGTGCTGTTTACATTGGTCCATAGAATGTATGTCTCTCCGCGTTTCATAAATTGTTGAATAATTTAATACAACGAGGATGGCCACAGTTGGGCGCCATAGGCCATGGCTTAATTAGTCGTAATGATTTTGATTTTATCACCAAAACACGAAAACACAAACAGTTTCATTTGTTAATTTGTTTAACGGATCTGTAAATTGTTTTCCGTTTATGCTCTTGACCTCCAGATTGGAGAATCTTTGTGCACTTGATGGTAACTGTACAGCCACATATCCTACATTTGGAGCAGA
>JARFOD010018328.1:0-11093 GCA_031763545.1 Mopalia muscosa
TTCTTTATTTGTGTCCGTCGTCATATAAGTGAAATACCCTTGAGTACGACGTTAAACACCAATCAAACAAACAAACCGTTCAAGTGATCGAGTCCGTCTATCTACCATCAGGTATATGAGTGAGTCACAAAATGTGGCTCCGGCAATCACAGTTTTTTTTTTTTTTTTACAAGAATCTCTCCTGGTTTTACATGTGGTATATTGGGCGGGGTATCTGTGCTATTGATATTCTACAGAGGCAGAAGTGTAGCAGAATTGATTCTCCTTCTATAAAAAGTCTAATTTTCTTTGCTGATGTAACTAGCATGACCTTCAGTTGTACTTGCTTTGGAGGAGTTTAATATTACATCTTTGTTGCAGACATCAATGAGTGTGCTGTTGACAATAAATGTGGAACAGCGACCTGTAGAAACACACCTGGAAGTTTTACCTGTGATTGCCCTGATAACGAAGATTTCAAAGACAACAAATGTGTTGGTAGGTACCAGTGAAAATACAGCATCCTTATGATAATACAGTGGCATTAGATAGTTTTCAAATGAATTGATTTCAATTTGTATAGAGGAATAGATTCCAATTTGTACTTATTATAAATTAATTACAGGTATATAATGTATGTCTCTCCTTCACAGAAGTGGGGGTCACCTATACCTGTCATTTAACAGGTTTTCGATGACTTTACAACAAACAGGATTCCTTAAAACTCATCATATTTAACTATGTGATATTGTTAACTGTGTGACATTGTATATTTTGGTTCTGTTTTGTGGACATAATATTGTCAAAGTTTCGAAAGAAGTTGAATAAAAGTGGCTGAGGGATGGGTTCATATGGTACACACGTGTACTATTTAACACAATGTCTTTTGTGACTAGGGATTCAGATTTTAAAACAATAAGACAAACTAAGGAAATGGTTATGTTTTTAACTGGATGATGCACTCCATGTGTTAGACTTAAGACTTCTTGGGGGGTTTCTGGCATTTTTTTAACAATGTTTAACCTTTGTTGAAACAAAATTCTGCACATGTATTTGCAGACAAGTGTTACAACTCCCCTTGTAAAAATGGTGGTCAATGTATGGTGGTCCAGAACACATTTGCTTGCAAGTAAGTAGACTAAAATGTTATATATCTGTTTTATCGACCAAAAGGGCCTAGCGGTCATGGCTTACTGGTTAGCGAGTGCGCTTTCTAAAGCCTACTTCGTTGTATTGTTAACAGGATTGTCTGTCGACCCTATGGTCTATGAGTGAGTCACAATCTTGGCGGTGGCTTTTACAAGGTTTTCTGTGGTAATAGGGCAAGGAACAGTGTAAAGTTGACAATCTGTTGCCATATAAGTGAAATACCTTTGAATAGGACGTTAAACCCTAATCAAACAAACAAAATTATTGACCAAGATAATGTCACCAAATTTTTGTAGGATTTAATTGAAAGTCGTTTACTCCATATATAATTGCCGTGGCTTAGTGGTTAGCTAGTGCGCATTCTGAGCCTACTTTGATGTACCGTTCACAGGATCAAGTCTGTCTGTCAACCCACAGGTATATGAGCGAGTCACATGCTGTGGCTCTGGCAATCGCGGGGGTGGTTTTTACGAGGTTTCCTCCCGGTTTTCCACCGTAATAAGGCTGTGTACAATGTGAAGGGGACAATCCGTCATGATATTAGTGAAATACCCTTGAGTACTACGTTAAACACCAATCCAACAAACAAACAAACCAATCAACCAAACAAACAAACCATATAACTGAAATACCCTGGAGTAAGACGTTAAACCCGAATGAAACAAATTATTGACCAAGATATTGTCACAAATTTTTTGTAGGATTCAACTGAAATTCATTTACTTCAAATATATTTGACTTATGTTGTAGGTGTACAGAAAAGTGGACAGGAGGGACATGTACCGAAGCAACACCGGCATGTAAGAGGTTTTTAGCAAACAAAATTTGCATTTGGTGAAGAAGGGGCCTTTTTTTTTTTTGTTTGTTTGTTGTTTGTCATACAAAATATTGAGCAGTCTTACTCATCTTGTGCATTAAGGACTTGTTAGACCCCTGAATGATTTCTGAGGAAAATTCTTCTGAACATCACATGTTTATTATATGGTTGTAGCGCTTGAATATTATCATGATTCATATTTAAATTCTTATAATACTCGTTAAAAAAATTGAAATAATATCAATAGGAAATAATAGAATCCATTTTTGTTGGTTATTTTCTAAGTCTTATTTGAACAACTAGTGAATTTCATTAGTCAGAAGCCCCATCTCATAAACCCTATTAATTGATCACTGGGAAACAAATTTAGTAGCTGAAATATAGCTGTTTGTATCCAGAATTTCAAGCAAATATTTTACTCAAAATTAATGAAATACGAATATGTTCAGCCCAGCAAGATTTTTTTTCATGAGAATAGTCTGTGAAAAGTCATGAGCGACTATTTATACTGTCCATCCCCAGTAAAAAAGAATCCCTCACCTTTGGTTTGAGTTTATTCTATGCTCATTAACTTCATCTCATCCAATATTTGCCCCCTTACACCAAATATTATTAATATGTTTGAGGAAATTTCTTTATCCTGTGCCATGCAACTCGTTTGTTCTGTATTGTCTCACTCAAAATATTTTGTGCTTTTATATAACCTTTGTGAAAATAGTCTTTAAACATAATCTGAGAAATGGAAGATTTTTACATGTACTATACATTGTTAACCAGTCTAAGATCTTTGTTCAGTTTAACTGGTCTCTCTCCCCAGGCCCGCGGCCGTGGCTCTGTGGTAGTGAGTGGGCTTCCTGAACTGTACATGCTTCGATTTACCATTCACGGGTTTGAGTCTGCCTTTCGACCATCAAGTATATGAGCGAGTCACATGTTGTGGCTCCGGCAATCGCGGGGTGGTTTTTACGAGGTTTCCTCCCGTTTTTTTTACCGTAATAAGGCTGTGTACAGTGTGAAGTGGACAATCTGTCGTCATATAAGTGAAATACCCTTGAGTACGATGTTAAACACCAATCAAACAAAAAAAATCTAAATGCTCCTAAAACAGGTTGTTTTTATGTTTTTAGAAAGTAAGCAAACTGGTACTGGGATGTTGAATAATTAAAACATTGAGTATACTTTTTCTATTTTAGATAAACTCTTGACATTTTTGCTGGTGTTAGTGTGGCTATTGTTAAAGTAAATCCTTGTCATTAAAAATAATTTGACTAAATATTTTCACAAAGCAAATGTTTTTGTTTAAGTAGTATTAAATTTTACTTCCCAAGCTGAATGTGGGCTACATAAATACTAAACTTCCCATATATCTAAACTACTACAAGTTAATAAGTTTTGACTGTCAAAATTGTTTTGAGGCCCGCCACCATGAATTTATGGATAACGTGTGTGCTTATTTATCTTACTTCAATGAACTAATTGGCCCACGGCCGTGGCTTAGTAGAAGCATGTGCACTTCCAAATCCTACTGAGGGCGGTTGAAGGGAGCTTCAAGTTGCCCTGGTGCTCTCAAGAGCTGTTTGTGCTGTCTGTATCACATCCTACATTTGTCCCGTCCTGTCTTAGTTTGTTGCCAGTAGTGTTGAGAGTGGTTTCCTTCACTCATTGGGTTGTCATATAAGTGAAATACCCTTGAGTATGACGGTAAACCCCAATCAAACAATCCAAATCCTACTCTTATTTACTGTCCACGGATAGAGTCCATCTGTTGACTATCCGGTATATGAGCGAGGCACACAATGTGGCTTTGGCAATTGCAGGGGTGGCTTTTATAAGGTTTCATCTTGGTTTTCCAGTTTTCCACCTTAATAAGGCAAGGAACATTGTGAAGTGGACAATCCGTCCTCATATAAGTGAAATACTCTTGAGTACGACATTAAACCCCAATCAAAGAAACGAACGATATACTGTTCAAAGGATTTACCATCCGGTATATGAGGGAGTCACATCATGTGGCTCCGGAAATCATTGGGGTAGTTTTTATGAGGTTTCCTCCTGGGTTTTCTCCAAAATTAGGCTCGGAAATGTGGACAATCCTTTGTCATATAAGTGAAATAACCTTGAGTATGACATAAAACCCTAATCAAACTAACAAACCAGATTGATTTGTAGGTATGGCCCCCCAACAAGAACCGAAAATCGTGTTATTGTAGAGAATCTGTCCTCGAGAGTTAGTTGGCAGGTAAGAAAACTTCTCTATTTGCTACCCACATATATTTATATATATTAAAAAGAAAAGTCACATCATATCGTACTCTAATCCTGAGCCAAAGGGAATCACCAGCCAACAAATTAGTCTTCTACAAATTTTTTGAATCCACTTGTTTGTATCACATTTTTATTAATTGGGTACAATATTTTATAGCCGCAGAAAAATTGGACGAATGTGGGGCAATATGGTAGAATAGTAAAAAGAAATCAAATTTGTCTATCCAAAACATATCTAAAGCTGGGACTGGTGTTTTATTTTGGTGTGATTATAATAAGAGCAGTAAGCATTCACCAGAGGACAAGATGAAAGCTGGGCTGTATTTCACAGGGGGAAAATGCTACGTAACAAAACTGGTACTTAATTGTTTGGTTTTTTTTCTGCTCAAAATTTTCTTTCGGAACTTTATTGTTTTGTGACATTTAATTTTAATTTATCTGAATTTAAAGTTTGGAAATTGGGTATCAGGAATGCTACCAATTTCAATGTCTGTATTAATAACTACAGCGTTGAAAACTAGGTTAAAAGTGAAAACATCTTATGCTTTGAAACAAGTGCTTGTGAAATAAATTTCAGAATATTTGGACCAAAAAAGGGACCAGTTTTGTAAAGCAGAAAATGTGTGAAAATGTTGATTGATACTCTTGCCAATTATATTTAGCTCAATGACTGAATGAAAGCGATGGCCTGACTGGTAAGCGCATACTCCTCATCCTGGTATAATGAGGGTCATCTTAGAATTCTGGCTGAGGGATGGCAAGGGCCACTATAAAATACTGGCTGAATGAGGTCATAAGTCATCATAAAATACTGGCTGATTCATGGCAAGGGCCATGATTGATTACTGGCTGAATGATGTCATAGGTCATCATAAAATACTGGCTGAATGATGTCAAAGGTCACAATTCAATACTGGCTGAATGATGGCAATGGTCACCATAAAATGCTGGGTGATCTGTTGCAAGGGCTATCTAAAAATACTGGCTGATAAGTGGCATGGGCTGTCCTAGAAAATAAGAATACTGGCGACTGATGGCAAGGCCACCTTAGAATACTGGCTGACATGAAGTGCCACCTAAAATACTGGCTGAATGATGACGTTATCTTGCTGACAGACATCAAGGGCCACCTGAGTACAGGCTGAGCGATGTTCAGGTCTGCCACTTCTCGTCAGGTCTCAGATCTGTCTTGGTAATCTTCTCCAGTCCGCAAAGCGTAAACTAGTCTGGCTCGTCTTCTACTGATGTCTCGATCAGACTGCTTGATGACCCACTATTAGAGTTCTGTCATCTGAGAATGTCTGAGTAGTAGGTGTCTGCCAATGCCAGAGAGTTTAAAGTGTGATGTTATTGAGCCGGAAGTGAATGAACCCCACCCCTTTGACGAGGTAAATCACAGTGACGATGGCTAACATCCCGATGTATTTGTGGTTACCTCCCCTGGTTGTCTACCCCCTGACGAGGGACTAGTCCTCCTCTAGTGCATTTCTCCTTGAGGTAATTAATCCCACTGCATGATTTCAAAATGACTTAAGTCAGATGCGTAAATAGTTCTTACACTAAACTGTCATTTAAACATGTGACCTGTTAACCATTATTCTTGCAAATTATCTATTCGGTTTTAGAATCATTCTAGAATGAAAACCAAATGCAATCCCGAGCAATATTTTTATATTTTGCAACCAATTATAGCATATGTTCATAGGTTATTTCCTAAACCCAATATTTCTTTTCAGTGGTCTTTTCCTATTTCAGCTCTGTTCCAATGCTCTGTGGTTGGAGTCAGATTTGAAACTACTTGTTAGTTTTCTCTGTCTCCTACTAAGGTCAAGTAGGTGTCCTCTGTTAATATTACTGGGTAATATCAGAGATTAACGTACAAAGTTTAACTGATCTTTTGTCTGGATTTTATAACAGACTGTACTAATTTTCAAAAATGGACATAATTTTGAAGCCTGGTCACAAACTAATTATTTTAATACATCTCAGTGTTTTGGCAAATTTTTTACGAAAAGCCTGTAAAAATGGGACATTGCAGTTTTTGATAATTGGTCGAAATAAAGTTTGCCTGAATTCCCCTCATTTAATTTTTGTCATGGAAATCTCTGGTATGGCCTCAAAAGCAGTTAATTTTTATGAACAGAATCTTCAAATCATTCTTTTAAGTTTGAATAACTCTAGATATTTGTTTGTGTTCAAAAGGATTTGAAAGATTACATGAGGCAAGCTGGAGAAGTTACATATGCCGACGCCCACAAACAGCATAGAAATGAGGGGTAAGATTTTTATTACAATGGATAGGAAATTACTAGAAAATGTTGTCCCAACAACTTACTTAGGTACCATGATCATCTGGAAAAGACAAATGTGAAAACTGGAATGCCAAATAAAATTTCACAGCCAGTCCTAGGCTTTGCATGGACCATAGCTTTTTTCAAACCTTTAAATTATCCTTAGTAGATTAGTTGATGGTCTGGCTGCACAGAATTAAATATAAAAAGGCAATCTAAAATCTCCGTCTGATTTGATTGTACTGCATATTCATGGACACAGTTGTTTACCTGGTTACTTCAGTCTGAGTGAAGATTTTTTTTGCTTATGATCAGTCAACCTGCTTTGTCTTGATATGAACATGGGGGGCCTTATTTAAACAGTGCCTTGTTTTCTCTGTAATATTATTACTGCCATCAGTATTAAGTGACCTCTCATACTGGCTAAAGGTGGGTGGTTGGACGGAGCTTCATGTTGCCCTGGTGCTCTCAGAGCTGAACGGGAACAGGAAGCCAATCTGTTTGTGGTATCAGTAATGCGTCCTGTTGTTGTGCTGTATTTGTCTTTGTTGCCAGTGGTGTCGAGGGTGGTTTCCTTCACCCATTGGGCTGGCACATCGTCATATAAGTGAAATACACTTGAGTACAACGTTAAACCCCAATCAAACAAACATACCGGCTAAAGGCATTGTATCTGAAGAAAAAATTTGTTTTAACATGTAGAAAAGGGCTTTTTTAATGGTGGTTCTAGTTTTAGTTTTTTTGAAAACCATCATTTAAGGGATATGCAGTTGTCTGATATTGGACAGTATATTATAATTATATTTATGATGTACACTATTTAGGAACATAAATTGTCCAACAGAGCATTTGTTCAAAACATTTGACATTATTTGTGTTTTGTTACTAAGAAAATACACCGCCATCAGGTAGTTGACAATCCTTAATCACAGTGTAAAAACAAAACAATTCAACTGACTTACCTTAAGTGTAGCATAAAACATTTTTGAAATGTATAATTTTGATATTTTTTCCTTCTAATAGGATTGTTGAATTTGCCACCTACTCTGATATGAAGGCTGCTATTGAAAAACTAGATGACACTGAACTACAGGGAAGACGCCTAAAAGTTTTTGAAGACAAACCAAAACGACGCAGGTTAGTGAGGATTTCATTTAAAGATCTAGTTGAAGTGCCAAAGACAAACTTGTTGTGTATCCTAGTATATGCCCTGTGCCAATTCCAGTATCTTTCAAGCATAAACATACTGTCTTTATAAGCAATGTAGTAACATTAATATTGCAACACCAAAACATCTCCCTGCTAAATACCCTTAAGTATGTGAAGGGCGCATAACTCAAACAGCGAACACCAAATAAACATTGTTAAATGATTTTTTTCATTTTGTGATTTCAGCCGGTCTCATTCCCGATCTAGATCTAGATCAAGAAGTCGTAGCCGTTCTCGCAGGAAGCACAGCAAGAGCCGATCACGAAGCAAGAGCCGCAGTCGAAGCAGCAGTCGTAGTCGAAGCAGGAGCCCTGTAAAATCTCGCAGCCGAAGCCGCTCTAAATCCGCATCTAAATCTCGATCAGCATCTCCAGCAAAAAGCCCTAAGCATGAAAGTCAAGATGATCACCATTCAGCGGATGAAAACGGAGTGGATGATTAGATGTTACACTGATCTGAGGACAGAACCACAGTTTTTTTAGGGAAGGGGGTGGGGTATCGAAAGAAATGATCAGCGTATCTGTCTCGCATACATGTAAATCTTCATTGGTAACATACTTTACTTTGTGTGAGGTCAATGTTCTTTAATGCCCACCATGTTAGACATGCAATAACTGAGCAGTAGGGGAGGAGGTTAAATCTTCACCTGTACTACAAACTGTTGCCACTGTATATACTCAGATAGTAAAAATGTTCATATATGACCAAGATCCTGGAGGGACAATTTGAAGGGAAAAAAGAATGGACTGATATTTGAGAGGAGTTGATCTTCTTTCTTTAAAACGTTCTATTCATTTTTATTTCATAGCATATTAATAATTGTTTTTTTGTCTGTAAATTTTTCTCACAAGTCAAGTCAACCACACTTCATAACTCTTTGATTTTCAACAATTGCTCTGTAAATATTTTAATTGTGTTCAATAAATATTTTAGTGTCACAATGTATAGCCTCTTCATTTTTATCAATTACTTTCATAAATCTTTTTAACTCTTGGCCAAGATTGACCTAAGGGTACTGCTGCATGTACATATGTCTGACAAAACTATTTGAAACATTAGTGTTAAGAATGAATGTTTTTTTTTTTTTAAAATGCCTCATTTCCTCTAACCCAACCGACCCAATGACATAGCTCCAAATCCAAAGTTTTAATTTGCTTTTGAAAAAAAGTCCTTCAAGCATCGGTATCAGTTTTATTTATTTGCTACTGTTTTGTACCAAGTCTACGAAAAAAATAATTTATTAACAAAAAAAGCCTGCCTGCGGACTCCATTTCTTTCAGGCCGTTAGAGGAAACACAGTATTTTTCTTTTAGGCCTAATGGTTCAAGTCGCATTTAAGGATGTCCAAATGAGGCAATTGTTCCATTCTGAGCAGTGGACACCTCTTTGGGTAAGCCCTCGATATCACTTTATATCAGTATATCAGAGTTTATTGGATGATCATTTGATGAATTTAAGCCAATGAGAAAAAAAAGTATGATATACCATTCATGTCCTATAAAAACAAGTGGGATTGACTTGTTACTGTGTTGTATAGGGTCAATCTAATGAAAATTTGATCAAAATAACTTCCCGTCATTTCTTTGTTAATATTATGATATAGCGCAAGGACTAACTAGCTGGTGTTCCACTAGGTCGAACATGCTGGGGGTCATGAAAGGTCACCATCCCAGCTGACCAGAAGAGACCCAGCTTACAGAAGGCTATTGTAAACACTGAATCCAGCTAGATGTATTTTGATGCAGGTTTTGATGTACATGTATGTTCAAAACGGAATATTCTAGATACAGGCATCTCAGACCAGCCATGTTGAAAACATGTTAACTCCACATTGTTTATGTTTGTGAATTGGGTCAATTTAGCAAATCAATCTACATCATTATGCGTTTGCATGAAATAATATTTTCATGTCCATTTATTCCTTTTTATTGTGGAAGTTATCGAAATTTGATTTTGAGAGGATAAAATCGTATATATAGTGAGCAGGATTTTTGTTGTATTTGTAAAAATAAAAAATTATCTCCTTTGTATTGTAACCTCTTCCCGGGGCAAGGGGGAAAAAGATTGCATTAAGCCTCTTTTTCCTTTCTTACCTTGCCTCCGTGGATGCTAAAACCGGAGTTAACTAGAGTCTACAACAGCTACTGCGGATGACCTCTCTTTTAGGCTACCCCACCCACATAATCAGACACATTCACCACTGTTTGTTGTAGACTTTGATGTGTAAATGCTTGTCTTACACTTTTTAACCCTTGCAATAGGAAGATGGTACGGTAAAGGCACTTGTATCTTGTATGGGACTTATGACCCTCAATACTGTGCATTTTTACACCTCTGCTAAGCAGGTGGTTGGAGGGAGCTTCATGTTGCCATAGTGCTTTAAGAGCTAAAGGGGAACAGGAAGCCGATCTGTTTTGAGGTGTCTTTATTGCGCCCTGTATTTGTCACGATGTTAAACCCCAATCAAACAAACACCTCTGCTAATCATTGGTATTGGTGTGATAATGTATGTTTATCGTTCCCTTTGTATGCCTTTTATTTTTTGCCTGTAACACTAAAGCTGGAGAACCATGCAAATCTGAATCCCTTAATTTGGAATTTTGATGCATTCAGAACCCTAATGAAATTTGACTAAAAAGAGTTATTACCTTTTAATGAGTGTTTGCTTAATAGATTTCCCCCCACGGAATAACTGAATAACCTGAAATTTGGGACAGGCTAGACACCAAGAACACTTTGGGAATACAGCTTCAATGGATTGCATTTACCAGAGTTATCGCCCTTTTATCTTCTCCTTTTTACATCTTCACATGTGGGACCATCTTCTCCAGCCAAGGGTTACTATTCTAAGCTGCTCTGCATTTGAACCCTTGGCAGATAATTAATGTACAATGCGAGTTTCAGCTACGCCATCTGGCAGATAAAATAACCAAGGTTCTAGCTAACTCCCGTGGTTTACAGTTACATTCTCCGCCAAATTCACTAGCCAAGTCTTCTTATAGCAAAACATCTGATTGGACGCGTAGAAGTTCTTACGCATCCAATCAATTGCCCTTATGCAGGACTTATCCGTGAAGGGTTCAAATGCTGAGTAGCTCGGAATAGTAACCCTTGGCTAGAGAAGATGATGTGGGACTGAAGGTGGATCTTTGGTGCCTTACAAAATCTATTGAATGGACAGATCTTCAAAGAGCATTCATATAAATGTTATAGCTTTAAAGCTAATTCAGGATGACCCATTTAAATGAGTGATGATATTTGCCACATGTTAAAAAAGTATGTTCAGTACAATTCCCTCTAAAATACCATCCCAAATTCCAGCTTAAATGATAAAGCCGAAATGTTAGAATAGAACCATGGTATTTTGGGTATTAGTTCCCCCC
>JARFOD010018339.1:0-11093 GCA_031763545.1 Mopalia muscosa
ACAATAGAAGAAAAAATATTCAAATGGATATAATTACAATAGAGACCCTGTCCTGGGGTACTAATACAAAAGTCAAATCAATTTAATAGCTTAATAGTTTCTGTTCTATAAGGGTTTATATAAAAACGTGTCAAAGTTACCCCGCTTTACCTTATCTTTCTTTCACTACATGAATATATGGATTAGCCATGTGAATCCAAGCTGAGACTTAACATATGACACTCAGTGTTAATAAATTTAATATATTTGGTGCAAATCCTGAAATTTGTGTAAAAAGAGATAAGGTACTGTCAATATAGGCGTAGAGGTCTGTTTCTCTAATAGTCCTATCATACAAATTCAATGTAGCATTATTTAGAAATAAACAAAAAAAGTCTTATTGGTTCAGTTTGAGGCAGTTGTCAAACCGATGGTGATTTTCTTCACCCATTTATTGGTCTGGCACTCCATCATGTGTGTGAAATAACCGTTAAAACGTCTTGCTGGACCCCTCAGCTTTTTTCAGAACGTCCACACTTTGTATTTAGTCTCTGATCAGAAGAATGTTAATCTGTGCCTTATATATGTATATATTTTTTGAAAGTTTAAATACTCAGGAAAATATATTTGTGAATGTGATGAACAACCATTTATTGTTTCTTAAAATATTGCAAAATGAGTAAATGTCGAAACAAACAAAAAATAGACTGCATTTTTCATGGTTTATTTTGTGAAGAGCAATAACAATAAGACTCAATAGATTAATTCACGGAGTAGAATAGTCCTTGAACTAGTATGTAAATGGTGCCTGATTTTAATTTTTTTATTTTGATTAGAACCATCCCAGTTGAGCGGGTTTGTCTATCCCACCTTGGAAAGTCTTATAAAAATGTCAGGCCTTATTTTTTGTAACTGAACGATAGGTTATGTGGGTTTTAATTCACGCGAACGCTAGATCGGTTATGCAAAATTTTGAGAAAAAAAAGGCCTGAATGTCACATATAACTTTTCAGAAAACAATTTAAGAAAATCAAAGACAAACTTTGACAAAAAATAACGCATTGTACTCTTAACATTGGTATAAATTTGAAGTTTCTAACATGACTTGTTTTCTACAAATACACTTTGGAAAAAGTAGAGTGCTTAAAACTGAAGTGCCAGAAATATGCAATTAAAGTTTTGCGACTTCAATATATTATCAAGGGAAAACTAAATTATAGGCTCCACTCTAACTGTTTGTCATTATAATTTCGAATTGTTTTTTTCACCAACCTATAGTTTGAATATCTAACTTTTAATCTAAGAGATAAAAAAGTTTGTTTTTGTTTTCTTTTATTTGGGACCAATTAAAGAAAATTCTGATTTCTGAAATTTAAATATGTGATATTGAACTAACCATGAACTTCCCAATTAACAGTGGTTCATTACTTGTCTAGGTATTGTAGAAAGGAGCCAGATGTTTTATGCCCAAACAATTCCATACCAAGACACAAACTTTTCTGTACACTTGACTAATCAAATTGTTCCAATACAAAAAAAAAAAAAAGCTGTTGTGTTCTCGCCAAAGAGGCAAAGACTGACTGAGGTACCTCTGAATGTGGCACAAAACAATGATTGTTCAATCAATTTTGACTAGTTCTCCAGCTTGTAAACTGGCTGCTCACTTTGTATGTGCTTTGCCTGTAGTTGATATTATGTGCAACTCCTCTCAAGTCTTAGACCAAAAATAACTCCATTGACTGCTATGAATATTGCCTCTTTGTTAGTGGCAATAGGAAAATATAATAATACATGGAAAGCACTAGACATAATAGGTCTACTCAAACCTTACTGCTTTGAATATTGCCCCTTCTCAAGTGGCAGAGAGGACAATATTGATAGCAGTAGAGATGAAAAATTATGTCTGCTCAAACGTACAGGCCCCATATTCTGTGCTGCAGCTAGCTTAATAATTTTGGCCTTAACCTTAATACATATCTACCCTAGAAACATTTATGTGTTATTTATTAGGCAATATTCTACAGCTGTCCTGGTGGAAAAAAATTATAAACCAAGTGGCCATATTTGAGAGTAATAGCAAAATGCAGTGAGCTGAATTTTATTGTAATACTGAACAATATATTGTGAAGGTAGATATATCGTGTTTAGCATATATGCTGTATTAACCCCTGGAAGGTAACAAAGAAGAAGAGGCCTACACAAGTCCATCCAAACACACTATGTTAATTTTCTGTGTACAACAATGATTAAACTGTTGAAGTTAAGTAGCATGTGTACTGTGTACAACTAGTAAGAAATTCAATAATATTATATTATAGTAGAGACTACTGCGCACTTGCTGTCATTTGTTGTTGTTTCACTATTAAAGGAACATCAGACGTAAGATGACAGGCTCAACCAGGTGATAGACCCACCTGGAAAGCACTAGCTCAGAAATTAATATTCTGTGCTATGCTGTAATACAAAATTATACAAAATCGTAAGAAAATACTCCTTAACAACCCATTTTTTAACCCGGTAATTTATTCTAGGGTAGGCAGTTCTACGTGTGTCTGTACTAGAGTGTAGATCCTAGATACAGATGTGTTTTGGCGAGCAATGGGGTTGTCTTCTGCAGTGATAAACTAATTTAGGTACTTATTTATCGCAAACCAAATAATTATTTTACACATGATCCATGTTTTTCATTATATGATTGTTTTCCTGATATTCGTACGTAAGAAATAATACCTAATTTTTGTAACCTCCAGGGTAAGTCCGCTTCCTCTGCATTAAAACATGGTAAAATAAATGGACAATAATGATAATACTTTAAATATTGTTATGACAAATAAAATTTAAAAAAATATTTAGGACAAGAATTAATTGTTTTTTTCTAATTTGATCTTAATCTTATTAGAGGGAGTGTATCAGTGTCCATGTGGGTCAAGCAGGTGTTCAAATCGGCAATGCTTGTTGGGAATTGTACTGCCTGGAACATGGTATCCAGTCTGATGGTCAGATATCCTCTGAAAGGGCCTCACTAGGAGCAGATGACTCTTTTAACACTTTCTTCAGTGAGACTGGAGCAGGAAAACACGTTCCTAGAGCTGTATTTGTTGACCTGGAACCTACTGTTGTTGGTAAGAACAATAAAATGTTAAAAATTTCTACCCCTCTTGTTTGAAGGGACCATAGTGTTAGCCAGAAGTCTATAAGAGGGTGTCGCAAGTCAACATTTTTACAGAATCAGCGGGTCTCATTTTACAGTTCCCCTATCTTTCCCTTGTTAAATTTGACTGAAATAGGGTGTCTCAAATGGCTTCTTGGGTTTCTCAAAGACACAGAGACACCCCTCTTGCTAACACTATGGAAGGGATGTATTATGGTATAGTCACAAATGATTACAAATTCAATAATGAAGTATCTTATCTTCATGAGAGTGCTCGATTTCTATGTCTTATTTCTTGAGTATCTATCATGTTTAAAATGCTTTGTTTTATAAACGTTTTTTTTTTAATTTTCATAATGGAAATGATCTTTTTCTCCAGATGAGGTACGGACTGGTCAATATCGTCAGTTATTCCACCCTGAGCAACTTATAACAGGGAAGGAGGATGCGGCAAATAACTATGCCAGAGGTCATTACACTATTGGAAGAGAGATCGTTGACTTGGTCATGGATCGGCTCAGAAAACTGGTAACACTATGAAGGCCTCATTGTTTAACACTTTTTTGTAGCTATCAAAATCATGTCATTAGGGGTGTTGAGACCATCAAATCTGTGTTAAGATCATACATATACATATTTTAATATTTTGGCGACTCCATTCAGTGGAATGATTTGCACCATAACTAAGCGGGTTTGTCTCACCCTGATTGGTGATTTAATACGAGGTGTAGTAAAAAATATAATATAACCCCAAATATTACTAGAAAACGTATGTTAAATGGCTTTCAGGTTAAATTATGACATAGAAGTGTTAGAACACAAAGAGAGACAAGAGGTTGGGGTTATTACACAAGTACAATGAAAAATCATAATAAATACTGATTTCTTCAATCACTGGACAGGTTGACAAACAATAGCAGATTTACACAAATATAACATTACAGGCATATACAAAACCATATAGTACAACAATCCGGTCTTGGGTATACAGACAATTAAAACTTTTGACTTTCCATTATGAATTTAGCAGTGGCTTGGAGTACTTTGTTAAGATCATTTACTATTCTAACCATGTTAGTAAGTGACAAGCATCCATCAGTGACCTGGCCCACGGCCGTGGCTAGAGGTAGCGTGTGCACTTACCAAACTGAACCAGTTTCGATTCACCGTTCACCGGATCGAGTCCGCCTGTCGACCATCAGGTATAAGAGCGAGTCACATGCTCCGGCATTCGCAGGAGTGCTTTTTACGAGGTTTTCTCTGGGTTTTCCACTGTAATAAGGCTAAGTGCAGTGTGAAGTGGACAATCCGTCATCATATAAGTGAAATACACTTGATTATGACATTAAACCCCAATCAAACAAACAAAAACAAACACCAGCGACCTCTTTTTTATAACTGAACAGTTTCTTGGATGGAGTTTCTTGGTGGTCCTGTTTTTATTCTGTCTTGTCTTCATGCTAGTAGAGTGAGCAGTTTATTCTTTCAACGCTTGGGCTGGTATGCCATTTTTGAGTGAAATAAAGTATGTTTAATTACAGACCTCAATGCAACTAACCAAAAAATCATTTCTTAGTTTAGCTAAACAATTTGATGACAGAAGATTTTCTCTTGGATGTTATTCAAGGGGTTACAATGTAAAGCTGAGTGAGACAGATGTAAACTTGCTGCCACTGTCCTGAGGGCTTAACCAGAAATCTAAACTATAGTGTCCAAAATGGTCATTTTGCTTCACTTTTATCTACTGCATGTTAAAGTTTTTTGAAACAGGGTCTGGGTGTACAAATGTGGCAATTGTTCAATTCAGGGTGTTCAAAGGGAGGTGGACACCACTCTGCATAAGGTCTTGTTTGCCTATGTTTTAGACAATACCAGCTAAATATGCCTCATTTTAAGGAATTTATTTGACTTAAAAACAAAAATTGTTAAGGGGCTTTGAGTGTTTGGTTGCCACTGGCGACTTTAATCAAACAGATTGAAAATCAGCATGCATCAGGCCCTGCATAACTTGTGAGGGTTGTAGATGTACTTCTCCCAACACACTCAATTTATCGTCATTTGCCCAGTGTTAGATTAACACTACATTAGAAATTTACAAAAAAACGTGGACCATCAGCATATTCATGAGTGAGTCACACATTAATTGCAAGGGTGGTTTTAAAGAGAGATTAGGCACAAAGGCTTACACAGAGCTGAGAGGGGTGTCCACCCATCCTTAGGACACCACCAATAAATTGCCTCATTTGGACACCACATTTCAAGAATCTACAACATGCAGAAGATAGGGAATTGGACACCCAGTTACTTCATAAGTGAAGCAAAATGACCATTTTGACCAATCAAAAATGATATACTTTTGATTTCTGGCTTAGCCCCTGGTTAGGCAAGGAAAACTGTGAAGAGGAAAATCCATTGTCATATCAGACGTTAAACCCCAATCAAACAAAAAATGCATAATTGCGTTATTTGTTTCAGTCTGACCAGTGCACAGGTTTGCAGGGCTTTCTGATCTTCCATAGTTTTGGTGGAGGAACAGGGTCAGGCTTCGCTTCACTGCTAATGGAGAGACTCTCATTGGATTATGGAAAGAAATCCAAACTGGAGTTTGCCATATACCCAGCCCCACAGGTATGTTATTTACTAAGGTAGAGACATAGGAGCTACTCAATTGTCCCAGGCATCCAGTGGACCTCTAGTGTATGAGGAGATCATATGAGGTGACTCTGGCAATCAATGGAAGTGGTTTTTGACGAGGGTTTCCTTTGTTTTTTCCATTCAGGCATTGTTTTTATGTAAAGCAGATTAAAGAAGCAGACAAACTGTTGTCATATAAGTGAAATACCTTAGAGTGCGGCCTACAACTTTGGCTTGATAGTTAGCAGGTGCACTTACTAATCCTACAACAGGTATATGAGCGAGTCGCGCGATGTGGCTCCATGAGGTGGTTTTTACAGCGTTTTTCCCAGTTTCCACAGTATTCAGGCATAGAATTGTCTGAAGTGGACACTCCGTCATCAAAAAAGTCAAAATACCCTTGAGTACAACGTTAAACCCCAATCAAACAAAACTTTGAGTACAATGCCATGACATGCACATGCACATTGTTCTAGGATTTAAGGAAATCTTACTTACTATTACTTAGGAAACAAATGATCTATCAGATCAATGGCTTGTGTGTGGAATTAAATACCAATGAATTCATTACCTAAAGAAATAAAATATCAAAAAAGGCTGTAATCTCAAGTAGATCATATAAATTTTGAACCTTGTTGATTCCTTTTCTTTTTACTAGGTATCTACGGCTGTAGTTGAACCTTACAACTCCATTCTAACCACCCACACCACTCTGGATCACTCTGATTGCGCTTTCATGGTTGACAACGAGGCTATCTATGATATCTGCCGTAGAAATCTAGACATAGAGCGACCATCATACACCAATCTGAACCGTCTGATTGGACAAATTGTCAGCTCTATAACTGCTTCACTGAGGTTTGATGGTGCGTTGAATGTCGATTTGACAGAGTTTCAAACCAACTTGGTCCCTTACCCTCGAATCCATTTTCCTCTAGTGACATATGCTCCTGTTATCTCTGCGGAGAAGGCTTACCATGAGCAACTGTCCGTTGCCGAGATCACCAACGCCTGTTTTGAACCAGCCAATCAAATGGTCAAGTGTGATCCCAGACATGGTAAATACATGGCATGCTGCATGTTATACAGAGGAGATGTCGTCCCGAAAGACGTAAACGCTGCTATCGCTACGATTAAAACAAAGCGCAGCATCCAGTTCGTTGACTGGTGTCCCACTGGCTTCAAAGTCGGCATCAACTACCAGCCACCTACGGCTGTTCCCGGTGGTGATTTAGCAAAGGTGCAACGCGCTGTCTGCATGTTGAGCAATACAACTGCCATCTCAGAGGCGTGGGCTCGTCTTGACCACAAGTTTGATCTGATGTACGCTAAGCGGGCCTTTGTCCACTGGTATGTGGGAGAGGGAATGGAAGAGGGAGAGTTTGCTGAAGCCAGGGAAGATTTGGCAGCGCTGGAGAAAGATTATGAGGAGGTTGGTATTGACTCCTCTGATGAGATACCGGAACCCGAGGACGAGGAGTATTAATGTCCCAATTATCACAACCAATGATGTTTTGAAAGTGAATGTGAACAGATTTTTCATTATTTTGGGATAGGACATTTTTAGTTTCAACAGATTCTAGTTAAGACAATTTTTCAGGTTGAAACCTATGCGGAATCGAAACAACCACCCTCAGTCAGAGTTAGGCACTGAGTTCCAAGCATTTAATGCTAACTGGGAGGGTTGTGAGTTCAATTCCCAGAGGGGTTTCAACCTGCAAAATGTCCAGAACTAGTATGTGTTCAAACCAAAAAAAGAGCGTCCCAAAATAACGAAATATGGTTAAACTCTTAACAGTTTACCTGTTGAGTGTTATGTACCCAAGAATAAAAAAAGGTGTTTTGTAACGCAACAAATACAACCTTTTTATAACTGTTCACAAACTCCCCTTTCTAAAATTTACAGAGTCTCTTCAATTCTTTAGAATAAGATGCACAAAATAAAACCTTTCTGATATTATAAATAGTGCACATTGTGAGAAAACCTAACTGAGATTATAGCACGGAAGTTTGCTTTGTTAAATTAATGTTAACCCTTCAAGACAGTGCAATGTAGTTTTATTTAATTTTTTAAATTTTTGTTGGTAGCTTTTAATTGATGTGTTTTATATCAAGGTTTTATTGTTAACAGATATAATTATTTTTTCTCTCAACTGTTTGATGTTGATTAGATATCCAAGTCAAAATTGTTGAGCGATTTTGCACCCTATTATATTATTGCTTTATTGAAACTAGCTTTGGTTTGAATTTGATACAACTATGCTTTATTACGTTTCGGAAGAATTTAGCTTCAGATGTTTTTTCACCCTTATTAAAAAATCTATGGGAATTCTAAAAAAATTTGGAAAATCTTAACTTTTACTTAAATGTTAAAAACTGTTCAATCACAGTAAGAAAGTTTTATCCTCCATATAGTATTTACCCATTTCCTTTTTACCAAAACTTTTATACAGATGGTTTTAGAAGTTTTATCAAAATATATTTGAAGTTTTAACTGATCTTTGAATTCGTTGTTATTGCTTTTAATTGTAAAACATGTTTGTTTGATGCTTAAAAACTACAACTGAGGGTGCAGTATTTCATTCCTTTGATTATCACAGGACAAATTCTTATCGCCAAATTCTAACACACTATACTTTAGGTAGAGCATATTGATTTATTGGTGCAAAAATCAACATCGTGCTCAAATGTATTCTATCCCACTGGAATCTTTGTACTGAATATTGATTTTTGCTAAGGCATAATACGCCATTGGCCTAAGGCCCTCAGGTTTCTTTCTAAGAATTTGGGAGCTCACTGATCAATTTGGTGCAAGGGGTTTTACATGTTATTTCTGTGGCCTGTCCCAAAATTAGAGTGTCCCAACTTATAGGAGTTCTAGGATATTTCAACTATATGAAGGCAGTGCACATCAGGCATTAAGCTTCATAGTTCTACAAAATCATAATTTTGAAGTGCTGTTAATGCTTTTTGTCCACCACTACTATAGTAGAAATGCTAGTTGGCGCTGGTCAATCCATCACAAATCTTTGTGAACACACTAGTTTTTTCTTCTTTTATAACAATTTATTCAACATTCATCCCTTATCAAAATTTTGTTAGGTGCTCAAGCATTGTTACCCAACACTTCTCTCATGTAGGCTGCTAGATATCTTGGCATAATCTTTTTAACACTTGCAGGGGGGTAGAAGGGAAACTCCTGGTGTTTTTTCAAATGGAGAACTGATAAGCTTGTGGAGTCTTTGTATTTATTGATCGATTGGTGTTCAATGCTGTGCTTCAGGTTACTTCACTTACCTGACAGCAGTGTATTCCAACAATTATTGACACTAGCACTTCCATAAAATGTGAGGTGTTTCAATACTGTTCAAAAGTTTATCTACCTCCAATGCTAATTAATTAAAGACAGCATTGCTACTCTTCAAACAAACTGCCCTTAGCCAGAGGGCTTTATATTGGGTCTTTGTTTATTGCCAGTGTCGACTTGTGTGCTTTTCTTCATCCACAGGCCTAGCACCATACCAAAGGAGTCCAATAGCCTTTAGCATGGTGTGAAACTATTTTCGTTGAACCATGGTTTGTACATCCTTTGTAAACACCCTTTTGACAAATTCATTATCTCGTAGCTTCAGCGTTTTAGATTTTTTGAAGTGCTATTAAATTGAATTGGCTATTAGATGATGTCATGTCATGTTGAAGGTCTATCTCTTATCCACAATAAGTGGTTAAATCTGGTGTCAGCAACTCATCACAGGCTGCCGCTGGCATACACAGTTGAATATTAAAAGATTATAGAATCAACAAAAGAGAGGCAGAGACAATCTTTATAATTGTTTAAAAGTGGTACATATATAATATACATTTAACCTAAAAGTCTCAGGGTTCAAATCCCTATGGAGGCAGGCAAAGTTTTCTCTTTTCATTTATTCAAAATAATATACAAGACTAAACCACCAAATTATTACTGACTTTAGTTCAAAAAATTAATTACACAAGAGTTTAATATTGTACTACGGGTTAATTCGATTTGGGGTTGCAAATCTATAATTTTATAAAGTTCCAAAAACTACTCCTAAATTATATAAAGGGCAGAAATTTAAGAACTACTGTGGCTTTTTTCATAAAGGGCAATTTTTTAAATCTTTCTTCCTGGTTTAATCTTCTGTGATTTGGGTGTTTGTTTCTCATCCCCTACATTTTTCCTCTTGCTTGAAACCTAAATAAATATATAAAAACAAAAGAATTGATTGATTGGTGTTTCACGCTGTGCTCTACGGTATTTCACTTTAATGAAGGCGGTTTATTCCAACAAAAATTGACACCAGCACAACAATAAAATGTGAAATGTTTTTAATAATGTTAAAAAGTTAATGACAGCATTGGTTTTCTCTAAAAAAAACTGCCATTAGCCAGAGGCCCAAACTTGACAGGGACAAATACAGGTTTCTAATTTGGGTGCGGCTTGAGAAATTTTGTATTTTGCATGCCCATGGAGAGCAGATTTTGGAAAATCTCCAGGGAAGCAATTACCACAGTTCCAAATCATGGAAAATACTTGAATAACCAACTGTATTTAAGGATTTCTCCACATGAATTTGGGCATTTTTGAGAATCCTAATTTGGGACCCGTCCTTATTTGGAGGGCCAGTAATCGTTATGAAAATTGCTCTGTATTTGCCCCTGATGTATTGAATGATAAATACATCACCAGTTGGTATTTTAAATAGCCCGATCAATTACTACTGAACACATGGTTTATTCAGCATCCTATGCATTGGGGCGTCCATAAAGTACGTACACCTGTAGGGAGGAGGGGTGTGTGGGTGGGGGAGGGGATGTACGCAACGCAGAAAAAAAAAAAATCACGGACCATAATGAATGTTTCTGGCAGGAGTGTATACAATACAGTAAACACAAATATGTAGACTGGATATTACCACTATCAGTATAACGTTGGGAAATACATTATTATTTCTTAATAATAGAATACAAGGCGGACTGTTATTTATTATACTGTCACGCGCCTGGCCAATCCAAAGTTGTCATTCCTTGCACTGACATGGGAATGAGTCAACCTTAAAAAGAATCAATCCTATACTTCCTACATCGAGATGAGTAGGAATGTGAAAAATGTACTAGTCAGAATGAGTATGAGTCAACAGCGCTGAGGTTAGACTCGATTGGCGAGTGAGTGCTAGGAACGACAACTCTGGGAGGGATTGGCGTCTAACAAGCATGGCGGAAAATATCAACTGGAAGCGATACCAGGCCTTACTTGGGGCCTTCATCAAAGCAAATCCAGATGTTAAGAAGAAAAAATGCTATGACC
>JARFOD010018350.1:0-11093 GCA_031763545.1 Mopalia muscosa
ATGTAATTTTGACTAAGTGTTTCTTTCAAATTAATAGTTTCGAGAAATAACATTCCAAATAAAGAGCAAATAGTTCTGTTTAATCATTCTGTAGAATTGTTGTTCTTACTTAATGGGTCGTCTAAGAAAGCATAGAGACTGTTTGTTGTTTTCATTGTTTATAATGAGGTCTAAACTAATGGTACCACTACTGCTATGATCTGTATGTACTTAGCTTAGTGGTACATTGGATATATTCTGATATTTATCAATTGGTTTATCAGTTACCAACAACTGTCCGAAGTATAATGTGGCATTCGTATTATAGAATAAAAAGGCTGATTCTTAGAAAGTTAGTCAAGGAAAGGAAGATAAGTCGGAATGGGCAAAATTATTTTTGAGGGGGGGATCTTTTAATTTTTATTTGGCTTTTTGTAGAAGCCCATTTCTTTAAACAAAAAGAACCTTTGCTGTTACTTTAAAGACATAATACACTACATTGGTAGAGTTAGATTCGTATTATTAAATCAAGCGCCTAAAGTTCCCATTACAATAACAAACTTTATTTTAAAGGCATTGAGAAGCTGATGCACTTTTAACACAAGGTGTTTTTGGATTACCACATCTGGTTTATTGTATTTGTAGCGTTCGAGTCTATCCAAGCATTGTTCACAAGCAGGTTGTATATACTGGAGAACGACGTCTAAATAGACGTGTGAACGATGCACTAAATATTAGCCATATGTTGTAATCGATAAAACTTTGTGTCATGCAAAATGAACAAACCGATGTTTACTGTTCATATTTGATCAATGAACAATGATCACACATATAGACGACGTCCAACTACCCATCAATCATCCAGAAACGCATTTCCTCATACCGGATAGATTTTTGAATGTCATTAGTTAACAAATAAAACCAACCGGATCTACTTTAATATAAAAAAAAAATACCGTATTATTACATTTCCATCAACAGCATTAGGTAAGTTTCCCTATGAAACCTGTTTTTTTTTATATTTAATCTATCTTTCATTGAATGCAAATTCTATTTTCGTTTATTTTTTTATTGTAATCAACGTTTACCAGTATATTTAGATCCCATTATTAAAGAACAAACGCGTTAAGAAACACTATGTTATCTTTTTTCGTATAAAAGTACAAGTCTGTTAGAAACTGGCGGATGGTTGAATGGAGCTTCCGATCATCCTCGGGCCTCTCCGTTAAGGGACAACATGAAATCGATGTTGATGGCGCATATGTATTGTGTCCTATTACGTTCCGGTCTAGCTATTGTTTGTAAGTATAAATTGAAACTCAATCAAACAAACGATCCATTATGAACAAGCAATGTTTAAATTTTTTTATAAGCTTTAAAAACTAAAATTTTGCAGTTTTGCCCAATGTGATTGAAGGCTCTATGTAATGACTTGTAAAGAATGGTCAGCCGCTTTAAATAGTTAAACCCTTAATGAACTTCTATCAGAGGTAGGCACTGATCACTTGGTGAACATCTGTTACCAGACTCGCCCGTCTGTAATCGCTCAATAATCACCCTTCCTTAATCAGTTAATCCTTGAGGTTTGTATAGTATGGTCAGTGATTTTAAATAGTTAAAGCATAATAAACTTCTATTACAAGTAAACTCACTTGTCATTAATCGCCCAATAATCACGCTTCCTTAATCGCTAAATCCTCCAGGTGGATAATTTATTACAAATCCTAAGCTGCATAATGTATATTTGTTCTTTGCAGATGAACTATTTCTTGTTCTCATGTTAGTGTTAAATGGTAATGTTTGTTTCATGCCCATTTCAGTCTGCCTTATTGTTGGAAACAATATACCTGTATAACATCCAACAATTAAGTCACAACAACCTGCTTCATTTTCTGGCCGTTACACAGTTCATGCAGAATCAAAAAAGGCCTACCGTTGCTGTTTATTTGTTGACGTTTTCCAAGTCCTGAAGGGAATGATTGAAATTACGAAACTAATAAGTAATTTAGTGTATTCTCTCCATTGGAACAGAATTACTACCACATGTCAGATTATTTAAGTGGCATTTAGAAGTCAGGAGTACATATAACATGGAAAGACTTGAAAACAATCTCTGGAATGAAATAGAAACATAGTGTCCGATAAGTAAAGAAGTTGTCATCCACACCAAGTCTTTCCATTCTTATACCACAGATCCAGTTACCCCGGACTTAACGACTGTTATCGGAGTTGTATTGACCACTTAGAAGACATCTGTCACCCTTCATTAACACTCCCAATAACTTCATTTATAGCCCTGATATTTGATTGTGGGTACTATACATCATTTATAGTGTGACAGGATGCAATAAAAGCCGGGATATATTTAGTTACTGTTGTTATATAGGGTGTTGGAAGGTTGGTAGAAGTTGGCTCAAAGACGCATGGCATAATTATAAGGCGAATTCATGTATGACTATAAGCTACATAGTAAACAGTAAAATTATATTAACATCAAAGTCACATATTCTAAATCGGAGTCTATCAGCATTTAACATAAATGTAGGATCTAGACTCCGACATCATCATCTGTAGCCCTGTAGCAATATTTGTGATAAAAATGACATATGTTATTCTGATAACCACTCATAAATTGTTGAATATATACTATCCAAAATATGTGGACAGTTATGGATTATATATCAAGTTTGTGGTTATTTTGACGAAGGGTGAGTTGGACAACAACAGATGCCTATTAAAAAGTCAATAACAAGAAAACAAACTTCTGATTTAATCCTTCTTCACTGATCCACGTTACGTAATATAGCAGTCCTGTTTTGGGGAGGATTGACAAATATCTGTATTGGACTAAAACTAATCAGTAAATAACTACAGGCCACAATTTTATTTTATTTTATATATATTTCTGTCTAAAAGCTGTCCAAAGTTCAATCCATCTTATAGGAAGAGTAATTTCTTTCATTTCAGTGAGTTTAATTATTGCGCTCGAAATTGAACTATATGACGGGCCGTGATCATTTATAGACAGCAATAAATGCCGGTTCAAAATCTCTTCAAATCGACAGCCATATACTTCCCTTTTAATAAATCTGACCGTGACTAAATGTATTGGAGATGTGGTGATCACTCTGTGGGAAACTATTCTTCTTATGTCATTGAACGGTGGGTGGAACAAGGCTACCGTAAGAAGAGTAATCTACTATACTGTTCGAAAAATTGAAATATCTTCATTATTTTAGCTCAAACGAAGTTATATCAAAATTTAATTTTAGAAAATGTCCGTGTCGGCAATGTGAGCTTTTCGGACGTGCTTCGATGAAAATCTAAATAACCATCACGAAAAGCAAATAATTGTGTTACAAAACCACACAGACTATTTTAACCGAGTCAATTTTGCAGAACACCAAATCTGCATCAAGACATTTGATTGAACATACTCCTTAAATAAATCACAATATCGAATATATTCTGTTCTACACCATGCAGCGAATTTTACCCGAAAAAGTATACAAAAACTAACCATGAATAAATGTTTAATTATTGAATAGACGATAGCTTGGACTGATTAAAATCACATAACTGTTTTAGTGCATTTAAAACGCTTCAATAAATCGTAAAAATAAAGACGTCAAGACGTCCCATTATTGATTTGAAAGAAAACACGTGGCCGTCGCTTGTAAACATCTTTCAAGATTGTGTCTGTTTTAGTTCCTATCATTTATAAAACTATATAATAAAGCATTTGGCATTGAAATACCCATAATTCTAACACGTATAATGCTTTGTCAAAGCCATTGGACACAGTACGGAACAAATAAATCAGTAAAAAAGACTATTTATTTTGTCACTTACAGGCCGTATATTTAAGCAAAGGAACTGTACCAAAGTATTAGTACTAGTAAAGCCACTTATTTAAATAATCCAATAAATGACACTGTGCCTAAAAGAAATAAGGTGTTCCGACATTTAAAGATGTCAACCACAGACAACCGAAGACTTCTCTAATCCTCCGCAACATACTTTATGTGACATTCTTATCCTTAGCGATATCAATCAACTGTTCAAATGTGTCACAGAGTATGTGAAAAATATTTATGCCAGAAGAATGTGCGCAATCTTCAAGATAATGCAATATTATTTGGGATTTATTTATTTAATATTTTTTTGTTGATTTATTTTTATTTTATTTTGTATTCTTTTTTATGCATTATTATTATTTTGTTGTTGTTGTTGCCATCTTTGCTCCGCAATCACCAGTTGTGAATGACAAAGAAATTAAACCTTTTTTAGAATCTTGGGATACACCAAGTAATTGGGCTTACACTAAAAGTTTCTGTCATATACGGGCTCTTTGTTCAATACTTATGAAATGTGAAACCAAATATAATAATTCCATGGATAGTAATGGTTTCGTGGTTTGAAACAAGAACGGAGATGATACAAACCTACATACCAAACTGCTGTCAAATTGTCCAAAACACTCAAACAACTCAGCTTCAGGTTGTCGTTTAAGATATTAATGCTAATATTAATACTCAGTCCAACATAGCTAAACGCCACGCCGCATAGACCTTGTACAAACGTATAAGTAGACAAGAAATATTACAGGTATCTGGTTACAATAAAAATAATCTTGGTTTAATGATCAACGGATTAATGCGCTAAAGTCTGATATTACATATGAATGTAAAAATGAGCTAGAAGCTGTTAATAATCTGTGGATCGGGTGGAATGTGTGGACAGTTGCGCGACAATCTCCTAGCTGTTGCCCTTGGGTTCGAAGAGCCCAGTTGCCCCGTCTTTGTCTATCCTTCTGTGGTTGGCCTGTCTTGTCTTCTTCAAAATGTTGCCAATGAGGTCAAGGGGTGGTTTCCTTCATCCACTGGGACGGGACAGCGTCATATGAGTGAGACAAGTACTTCATTAAATCCCAATGAACCAAACAAACTTTGTGAAGCAACGGTTCTATTTTTATTCATCTCTCTTCGCATTTTGCACGCCCTTTATCTTACTTGTTTGCTTTATAGATGAACGTGAGAAACCATTCTAATTCAGGCTGTGAATTTGACAGTGATATATCGAAGTTCCAACAGGATGGATGAAACCCCTGGCAGCGCCGACTCAGGCTAAAGGTAATCAGTCTAGAGGAACTTGAGCTCTTTTCACAGCACAGTTATTCCAAGGAGCGATAAGATGTTAATCGACCGAACATTCAATCAGCACAACGATCAATCTGGTTTTGTAACAACGGAAATAGGTATTTCCTATAAGTCCTATAGTTGTTATATTTCTTGTACATGTGACTACTATGTTTACTGCCTACGATGGCAAAATATAGCCGAAATATATATTCAGTCAAAATGAGTCTTTCATTCCTCAGATTTGAATTACTTGTGTAGTATGGTAATAGGTATGCTGTGATCGGAGTTTAAACCTTATGTGTCAACACATGTGCAAATCAACAACTTGGGTAAAAATAAAAACCAACAAATATAATAAATCACGATTCCTTAAAAGTGATTTGTCCAACGTTTAAGTAAACCTGATTTTGTTTACTTATCTTTTTGAGTAAATATCCTGTACACATTTATTTTTTATATAAACAGTTCCTTGTACGATGAAAAAGGCTTAAATCGGCAAATATAATACAAATTTGGAAACAATACCAGAAATTGTCTGTCTTATCTTACTGGAATACCTTTACGGGAGTATCTTCTTCAGAAGAAAGCTTGTTCTGTTGACAAAAAGTGTTATTTGTTTGGAATTTCTTAGACTATTTCCAAGACAATGTTATTTTGGCGAATTTGTAGCTATACGTGTAGTGTGTTACCTTATGATATATGTATAATAGCTATAGCAGAGGGGGATGGTTTTGGTCAACCTTGGTAGCGCTCATTGATCTGACGAAACAAGTATTCAAGTTCCATTTACTCCTATCTGCCTTCATTTCAGTTTAATAAATAGCTTCATTGTTTTTCTTCTAAATGATAAATACACCAATAATCCAGTTAAAATACCTTGGGACAAGGAAGCTTTCAGTTTGTACTCCACATCACGTTAAAGTCGGGTAATGATTGTCTTTGCGTCGTAATGCATAGGCGCTGTGTTATTATTAAATGTAGCTGTGTGTGGGTGCGTATGTGTTTGTTTATCTATTATTTATTAAATAAGTCCTTCGCAGCGTACTTAAGGTTGTGTCACTCAAACGAGGTGCGCAAGTCCAAGGGGAAACCCCCCTATAGACGTCATTGACAACAAATTATGACACTGTTGAAACGAAATTCAAAGCCATCACAAATGGATGCCCTTGAGCTCTGAGGGCACAAGGACAAAACGAAAGTCAAAATCTGGAGGGTTAAGCAAAATTATAGTTCTGCGAGCAGATCGGGCCCCATCCATAGTACTACCAGAAGTACAGCCTTTCGTATTTATGGACTAATATCACGGCATGATGTTTGTAGACGTAGGCCATATTGACTGGGAGTTGATCCACGTGAGAGAAATTCCCATACATCTCTGTCAAATACACACCGTGACTTACATTAACCTGATACCCATTTCCGCCAATAATCCAAACAAGTATGCTAAAGCAAGTTTCCCACACAACGTGGCAGTTAAGTCACCCTAAACTGTTGATAATTGGATTGTAATATCTTCGTTTTAGTATCACACAGAAATCGCTGATTGGTCAAATCTAAGACTTAGTATAGGCCTCGATGGACGGTGATCTCTTTTTTTTTTAATCAAACTTATACAGTTTATGGAATACGTAGTTTATATATACACTACATATTCCATATGTCGGTAAGTCCCTATATTATTACAGTATGTTCGACTTCAGGTCGTGACCTCATCGCTCAGCAGAAATAGCCAGTCTTGCTATACAGTTAGTTATTCGACACTACCGACGTGCCCTCGTTACAACCAGAACTTGTCACTGTGGCATTGTCTAATATAGGCCCTTACTTCCTACTGGATTAAGAATGGATGCTGTTCGATGTATTGAATAGGGCGTTTCTCAGAATAGTGTAAAACAAATCACTGTTTTATTCTTGATTGCAGATGATTAAGTTAGGGACAGATAGTCACTGTCCTACGAAATGTATTAACTGTTGCAATTGTCGTTAGGAAACGAATCACAACCATTATTAAAACTTACAGGAGAGTGCCTATCTGCAGCTAACGGTTTAGTGTGAGTTGATTGGTCAAAAAAGTCTTGATGTAAAAACATATACGGTTTCTTTTGTGTTCTATTTACAACTGTTTATCTTATTTCATTATGAAGCAGTCTTTAGTGGTTCTATGTCGACATTGTTTTTATATTTACGTTTGAATGCAACTGTTCTGACCCTAAACGTCAAAACACATTATCATGCTTTTTTAAGAGGGTTTCTTTCATGACTGATCAATGTTCCCCATAGCTAGACATCAAAAGCGATTATTGAAACTCATCCAAATGACATAAATTGCACTTCCTGTGGACGGATGGATTTCTGGGAAGCTTTTAGGATTATAAAAAGTGGCTGGCTATCATTAGCCTCTATCTATTATCGTCATACATGTATTTTGTGTCCATTAAAATAAACCGATGAGCCAAGCAAACGTGTCGTTAAAAAAAACTCTGATTTATAATATTACCATGCATGGACCAGCAAACACAGATTTAATGAGCTTGCAATTTTTATTTTAGTTATTTTCGTTTAGATATAACAATGAGCTTATAGAGTACGGTAAAACAAACGACCTCACTTGGAGCCCCGAGGTTGAATTGTGTTATTGATACATTTTTTCATTATGGTGAGTAGGATGAAGACTTTGCAAACATACCATTTCTGCGGACCTTTTTAAAGCGAATGGGAACGAAATATCTGCGTGTGTTGGTCTCGATAACTTGCCAATTGTTGGAAAATTAATCTTACTTTAGGGCTAAGTAAAACCAGCATTGCTAATTTTCAAACAAACTGCCCTTAACCTGCGGGTCCGGATAATAATGAGACAGAGCGCTACCGGCATGCACTGATTTAAGTACTATTTTAAATCAAATTGTTATCAAAGTAAACCCATCAATAAAAGTAAGGTTTTATTACCAAATTTCGATTTTCGTCACGGTGAGTTTAAACCGTAAAACAATAACCTTGAAAAAAAGCAAAGAGTATCTAATTTAAACGAGCTGAGATAAATCATTCTTAATCAACGTTTAGATACGCTCTCATCCTAACAGTCTTTAAAGATGTAGTTAAAGTCTTTTGTGCTGAACTTCCATTTAACTTATAAAGTTAGGAGATGTTTTGGCGAAAAATTTCTCAATCGAATAATTGAGATGCCAAAGTGTTATCTACATATCTTAGAAAATTAAATCATTCTTCCTGCAGAAGTCAGCGATCGTTATACACTCGTCAAAACGAATGACGTGTTTAGCCAATCACAGCATTCAGAATGACGTGTTAAATATTGAGATTATTTTTCTCTGGCATAACCGTCAAATAACTGACTTTTATTCTCTTAGCTGGACCGTTCTTGACATGAAAGTAGATAAAGTTTTCAACAGGTCATACAGTTAGTCGATAGAAAACAACGGCATTGGGATAATATAACAAGACCGATATTGATTACGAAAGAAGGAAAGCCTTGGAGCAAACGGTTGATAGCTTATAAAGCTGAGGCCAATACGTATGTTTCGTTTTTAAGAAAGATACCTTTAAAGTCATCTTGTGATAACGCATTCGATTAAAACCGTCACCGTCTTACCCCCATTATGTAGGTTCAGTCGGCTTTGTCGTACAACACGACCATGTTTTGTAGCGGTATTCGCTTAACCAATAAATTGTGCGGTCTTTATCCGGCAAATTAAAACTGTGTAAATACACTGGGACTATGGAATTATTCCACACAGCTACAGAATCAAAGCTATTCGGTTTTAAAGTTTTTAACAAATGTATATGTGATACTATAAAGCTTCAATAAACTGCTGTTTTAATCCCGCATGAAGATATATTGTATTTAAATTGAAACAATTCAAATGATATTCTCTTTGGGTTTAAAAAAGCAAACGGTGCCTAAATTAGAAGCATTTTTTTTCGTCGTTCAAAATAGCTTAGATTATTCCTCCCCGCTTCCTAACATTTAGAGTTTCTAGTACCTTTATTAATAAGGGACCCTTGAAACTCGCCTGTTTGACTAAGTTTTTCCGTCTTTGTGTAGGGAAAATTCATTATTAGTAGGGAGTTGATGGGACAAGGTTCGATAACTCATCGGTCAAATGATTTAAGGCGCAAGAGTAGTGTCCCCTGCATGACATTTACTCAGTAGAGAAAAAAGACTATTACAGTCAAGTCCAGTCATATTTTTGTTCAATAAAAAAGGATAAATTAATTATTTTCCCTTTTTTATTTATCTTATTTTAGACATCACTTTGCAGGCTATAGTGTCGATAAATCCGTGTCATTTTAAAGCCAAGTACCATGTTTTGATATACTCCGTGGTGCTCGCGGGAACAACAACATTTGACGTGTCGTTCGTCGGCATGCAAACGCTCACTTTTCAGCGATGACAGTTATTTTAAAGCACTCATAATTTAATTGCAAAATGAGTTTTCCTCTTCAAGATGATCCTCATTATCACCCAATATTTACCTTGGGTTATATTTTATTCAGCGCGTGTTTTATCGTCCCTCCAAGTGAAGTGGCATCCGCAGGATTTACAGTTCAAAATTTGTTTTCAAATTTTCTAGGAAGTGAAGAAATGCATTTTATATATCACCATATCAGAAGAACTACACTGACAATGCTTGTTCACTCAATTATTCCCTTAGGTGAGACTCAGAAAGCTTAATAATTTGTCATCAGGATATGCTTGGTACCGTACTTGTTTTTTTCTAAAACATGCCCAAATTAAATCCCGATATCTGTCACATGCCGTTCACAATAACGTCTCACCTTTCCCATTTTCTTGTTGTCATTTTATGTCAGAAGTTAACTAACCTACGGGACAAGAAAATGAGGACGGTGAAACATTATTTACAACCCATGGGTGGCGGTCACACACACACACACACGTCACCATAATCAGGTAGGGGAGAATAGCTGGATCCAGCAACGTAGTGCAACCAGCTACTATACCTGGATACAGCTATACAAGAGGGTAAAAAAAAGCACACTTTCCCCGCTACTGGTTTATCTGTAAAGAGGAGCACCTCAAAGTTGTACAATAACAATTTGTCAGGAAAACTCTTCGGAAATTTACGCTTACCTGTCAGGTTTTTTTTGCGCTGAGCTGTTTTAAATTTGGACCTCAAATTGTACAATACAACACCTCTTACCTTTAACAGCTCATTCTTACCTTTAAATTAGTGGTTCGAACTTAGCTCCAGAACCGCTTCCAATTGGTCTTCAAAAGGAAGAAAATTCATGCCATTGGTTTTAATTTTCTGAACTGTAATTTTGTTAAATATAGGCCTATTATAAATAGTGCTCCTGAATTAGAATTAGTTACCGGTAAATAGATTTAAATATTGCGATTATGGTCGCTTATGTGAAAAGGGAAAAACTTGTATGTCTTTATAAGTGTCAGAATGCTTCATCTTGCTATGATGTTGACTGCTTTCTATCACTTGTTGGCATAGTCCTAGCTAGAGACCCATCCACTTGTCGTTTTGACTGGCAGATTTCTTAAAATAGTTGAAATGACAGGTGGAAATTCTGAATATTAACATTAGAAAATAAAGGGAAATGGACAATTTTGACAAGCAAAATTTCTCCAAATAGGGGTTGATGATAGATCACAGGCATATTTCCAACCCTAGCTAAGACACTGCCAGTTGGTGTGGCCATCATATAAGTGAAATAACTTTAACTGCGGCAGTTAACCCCAATCAAACAAACAATTTGTAGGCTTTGTATTTTGCAAGATGGTGAATTGGAAGGAAGTATCCTGTAGGCAGTTTCTCTTAGATCGTGTATATGAGCGAGTCACATGTTGTGGCTCAGGCAATCGTGGAGGTGGTTTCTACAAGGTTTTCTTCCGGTTTTCCACCATAGTAAGGCTGTGTACAGTGTGAAGTGGACAATCCGTCATCATATAAGTGAAATACCCTTGAGTACGATGTTAAACACCAA
>JARFOD010018361.1:0-11093 GCA_031763545.1 Mopalia muscosa
GCCCCGTGAGGGAGCGGGTGGGCCATGGCCCTGCAGAATACTCCCCGGCTTCCTCGGTCGATCGTAAGAGGCGAGAAAAGAGGTTGCTTTCTGTTGCCCTGCGCCTGCTTTGTAGAACGGGCGTAAATATTTGCGTCACTGACACAAGCAATTTACGCCAAGTCGCAGGCTTGCGCACTTTCGTAGAATGGGTCCCTGGTGTTCGCAGAGCTAAAGGGTAACGGGAACTGCAGATTGTTTGTGATGTTCTGGATTTGTGTCCGTCGTCATATAGGTGAAATACCCTTGAGTACGCGTTAAACACCAATCAAACAAAGAAAGAAATATAGTGTGAATATACATGTACTTGTTGTTTATGAATTCATGATGGTATTTACTTGAAGCGTCTTTCCAAATTCCTGGAATAAAACAAGTTGTCATTTATTTTCATGCGAACAATCATGATCATTGAACAGATAATTTGTACTGAGCTTTGTACTGTGTGTTTTCCGGTGTTATACGGATCTGATAGATAGCTCGAATGACGCATGAGCATGAGTTGCAACCGTAGACTTCAACAACATTAACACTGATACGGAGTCTGTATGCGCCCTTAATAAATACATATTTTTTAAAAATAATTCAACATTTTAAATTGAAGTATGTAAATGTTTAAATGAACTTATTCAAAATGGTCTTTTCCGGGGTTACAGTTAGCATGTTATTATGTGTCAAGGAATAAGAAAACATTATCTTTTTATTATAAGTCAGCGATGCTAGAGTATCGGATTGCTTGTTATTAAGAAAAGTTCCATTACTGTGCTGTTAAGTGTCACAAATACTAAACTAGTAAGTAAAATTTATATTTGAAAGACACAGTGTAGAAATTGCTATGGTCCGCAAAATCTTGTTAATTTTTCACAATTTTAAATCTCAAATCCAAATGATCATCTTCCCCAAATAAACAGGAAGAAAAACTACACAGAAAGAAAAAACAAGAAACAACCGGAGACAATCTATGCACGAATGAGTTCAAATTATAATTGTGGACCTGCCTCCAAGATAAAGAATATTATATTAAAATAATATTTGGACATCACTGTTTATCGACAAACCACAATCCAAATCTATGCTCTTATACTTTTTAGCATTCAGCGAAACTGACTTCAAACTAAAAATAAAAGAGTCCTTATGTATAACTAATAATAAACCAGAGCTAAACAACATGGTCATTTCAACCCCACTGTATTTGTTTAACACATGATTGCCCAATAAATATCCCTTGGTCCCGTTAACTGTTTCAAAACACCACTGCTAATAAAGCACTGTCACCCTAAAACTTATGACATACACTCATGTGATACAGCCGTACTCTGGTCATTTACTCTATTGTGTTTCACTCCAGCAATTGTGTTACCTATTGTTCTCGAATGTGAGTCCTAAACCTTGCTATATTGTTCTTTCTACATGATTTGGCTGTTGTTTTAGTATGCTAAACAACCCACACTCACTTTGTATATCTTTTCATTTGATAGTATGTATTGTTGTCATTACGCCTATATAAAGAATGATTTTGTAACCCTCTTTGTAAATGCCATATACCTGACGATGAAGTAAGTTATTCTTCGAAAGTTTGTAACAATATACAGCAAAAATGTACAAAGTCGCGTCACTTGTCATTTCTTTGTTAAGTTTCATCAAACCACTAAACCAAAATAGTTTATTAAAGAATATTTCGCATTGAAAAAACTGATTGAATCAACTACTCAAAAAAATGTTTCTCAGATGTATAACTCTCCATGCCAACAATGGAATAAAAATAGCTTTTCTCTGCACGTTTGAAGTATTTTGAATAGTCATTTTGTGTATCCAGAATATGGCAAATTAGTCGCGAAACTAGTGGTAAATAATTCAATTCTAAACAACAGAGGGAATCTTACTACCAAACATTAAGCACAACAGAGCACATTGGGAACCTTTGTTCTCTGACTTCAAAGTGACCAATAAACCCCTAACGAACAATCATATCATATATAATATCAAGAGATTTCGAAATCAGGTAAAGTTAATCGAGATAAATTGGCTCAAAGCGAAAAACAGGGACAGATAGATAATCGGATTTATAATTTCGTCATAGAAATTAAAAAAAACCCAACGATGTCTGATGAAGATCAAATTGTGAATCAGAACAAAAAAACCCTAACTAATCAGATCTTTTCTAGCCTTTGTAATTGTATTTGAAGTCAATTTATCTACTTTAATGTAGCCATTACACCCCATGCCAGCTTCGCATTGATCACAATCTGTCCATAGAAGTATCGGTATATGCGTGTATAATAGCGGCATATTTCAGTGGATCGGTGATCGTGTAAGTTTAATGATTTGTGATAAACTTCAATATAGTATAATCAATTATTTAATCTGATGAGAAAAGACATCACAGAAGTTGACATGGCGAATTCTAATACTTAAGAAAAATATCTTATCCGTATCTTATTAATTACCGATTAGCTCGAGTAACTTCCAGCTTTACTACTCAGTGTGGTACATAGGCGCCTTAATGGATCAAGTGGAAGAGACATTTGGTTCTACTGGATACCCCGTCAGTTGTCCAGGCACATGTAGTTAACAGATGAAAACTATACAGTAATTATCTATATCAATATACCGCTAATAATAAAAATACACATATTATTGTGAAGCTGTGTCAAGAGTTGTGGGACCAGAAAATCCATATTTACATACATTAATGTCGTCAGTGAACCAACATATATATAAACATTCATGTTGTCGGTGGACCAAAATTTTACTCAAATGACGTAAATATATATGCAAATGATGACATGTTGCTAATGTGGCGCCTTCTTAATAAAATCTCCTCTTTTAAATGAACAATCCTCTAAAGTTTTTATTTTGGATGGCCAACATGACATTACTTGTTGACAAATAAGTATGAACAGAACTGTTGTGATAACACTTCTAGACATGTCGCTGTCATGTTCATTTCATGATATACTTTGCATCTCTTTGTCAGCTAATGTTAATGTTGTTGATGCATTACAGGGGGTGATATATACTATATACACTCGGGCTTGGAACATTTAAAATGTAATATTTATATACAATAGAAATTCTGACCGCCTCAGCGAATCATATATACAGCTGGATTTGCCATATGTGTTAATCATTTTTTTTTTTTGCATCGTGCTTTTAATAAATGAGGCAATAAGATATATTTGTATTTTGATCTTTACATCGATTTTAAAATTCACGGTAAACAACTGGTTAAAGTTTGCTTTGTTGACGGATGTGTTTACCCTCAGCCATCATGAACCGTGAGGTTGTGTCCTGAATCATTCGTAACTTATTTGGTTTATTATACAATCCATTAAAGTGTGGAAGACCCTAAAAACACAACATCTGAACTTTAGTCCCTTCCATACGTTTTCGTATCGCTCAGTCATGTTTTTCTGGCAAATTGAGGTATTCATTTCGATATATTGACAGAACTAAGCGATTATGACATAAAAACCCTGCAAATTTAGAACACACTTTTTTTTTTGTGCCCTACATTAAATGTACTATCGACTGTAAATTGTGAAATGCCATTCCATTTATTTTTTATTTCCAATCAACATGGACTTCTTCCAATAAAAATAAACTCTACGGGTCACGGATAGTTCAATCTATTCTTTTTAGAAGGATTGCTAATGATATCAAATTTATTTCTTTTTCGAGGTATTTCAAGACCATAAAGTGTGATACTTTTAGTAAGTTCGGATAAATAAACATTTCTTTGTGTTACATATGACAACCCGGATTGACATGAATTGTCTCCTTGTTTCCATCTTATGGTGGTATTGTTTATGTCATTAAACGCTTCTATCTTATAGGGTATTTAAATTTGATGTCAAAGTCACTGATGTTGCAATAATAATAACTGAATGAATGTGTTTAATAATAGCTACATAAAGTCTAAACAATATGTTAAAATCTATTTAATATATCTGAAGATTAGTTTCTAAATAAACGTTGAAAACAGCCAACACACAAGGCTCAAAAAGTAGATAAATGTTGGGCATACGTTAAAAGGAACCAGAAATAAATTACTTTGCGCAATCAAATTGTAGAATTGTAGAATACGAAATGATTCTAAGTTCTACAACAATATCTCACAGTATCATCCTTTGTACCTGTATTAAAATTGGACTATTAAGGAGGATCGGCTGGTATTACAAACCTCTATTGTGATTAGCATTATGCCAACAATTAATTTACTTTCTAACGGTAATGTCTGAAGCAATATGGCGAGATCATTTGTATTCTCAACCCCCATATTTCCCATTCAGCGAATTCACAAATTCTCATCTCGTTTATCTTTTATGGCGTACAGAGACTTACACGGTGTCCTTCATGATACAGTCCCTACACGTCTTGTGTTTTAACTTTATGAGGACGTATTCACATTCAAGAAGATAGAAGATGTTGTCTGGAACGAACCTTGTGCGGCCATTACAATGTAAGAATAATGCATTTAACGTCAGGTGCAGAATCTATTCATTGCAACATTTTCCTTTGGTGTTTGAAAATTATCAAAATATACTATAATATTAGCTAAAACGGCTCAAACAAAAAGCCAAAGTATCAAAAATATCTGTCAGAAGATATTACTAATTGATGTTTTGTTTGATTGATGGGTTAGTTGTTTTCGCCATATAAAGCCGTATAACAGCTGTATCAAACAGGACGCGAGTAATTACTAATTAGCATGCTCTCCATTACACAATTCTGAACGACAACATAAATGGTTGGGTAAATCATTTTCTCATATTGTGTATGTTGACGGTTTGTAGTTAGATACAATATCGCTTCATATTCGGTATGTGTTTGGCTTCGAGTTATTCAGATTTGATTCTCATTGTGTATATCTTTGTATCAGAGATGTTTGGTTTAATTATCTAATGTATTCAGTTTATTGACTTGACTTTGTGTTGCTTTTTCAAATAATTATGTCCAATATTGGTCGTAGTGTTTAACATTTTTTCGCTATTTTACGTATTTTATCTGATCATAAATAATTAGTTTTAGTTAATCTGTTTAGTATGTTTAGTGTTCAGGTATGTTTTATCTTTATCGCAAATAAAGTATCTTTTACGGTAATCAGACAACAGCAATATTCAAGATGGTCGACCACAGTTGTTCTCTCAAGTTATTTAAACATTGTGACTTTCCCTCGTGGACCTAACTCAATGGCAGCATACAGATACGTTAGAATGGCCAGAAGAAATGTGTTTTCTCTGATTTCCTCGTACTTATAACCCGACACGACAGTCGTCAGTACTCTACACAAAGGCGACAAGGTAGTGGATTGTGACAAGAAATGAGATGCTCCCATATCGAACAAATTGAGAACTGAGATGCATACAAATGTTATTGAAGTATCTCAACACAACGTGACCCAATTATCAGAAACCTAAATGAGGTGAATATTAAAGTAATTTACCAGTAGTTCAACCAGATAATGTGAAGAGTTTTAATGAAATTCCAGGGATAACATTTCATTGGTGCTACAAACGCTTGTCAACTTAACGAGAGCATTAAAAAAAAAAACGTTTTTGTGTTGTTAAGAAAATGATTATTAGAAGTATTTGCATTCGTTTGGAATAAAACTTTCTTAGCTTGAATTATTCTCATTCTCATTCAAATAATCTAACCCGATACCCTATCAGTGAGGCGCTACGTTTCCAACAGTAAATCAGGCCTGCTGGACAAGTCAACCAAGTATCTACAGGCAAATTTGACGAAGGTGGACATAAAACTCATTAAGTGATTAAACTGATCGTCTGAAGACAAACCTAACTTAGGTTTGAGTTAAATATGTTGGGTGAAGTTTACAAAAACGTTTATAACGGGTTTTAAGACAATAGTATATCTTCTTTGAGAGGCATTTAGAAGCAGGGATAGTAACACAACAGGGTATGTTATGGATATACAACTTCTGGTTTATTGACGAGCGACGTTTCAGAGCAGATACTAGCACCGTTTTCAAGCTAACATTAGCTTGAAAACGGTGCTAGAATGTGCTCCCAAACGTCGCTCGTCAATAAATCAGAAGTTGTTTATCCATAACATACCTTGTTATGTTAATAGTATATCTGTAATAGCTTCAATGGTTTATTTTTGGATTCCTGGATATGTGGCAAATTCATTTTAGCTAAGGACGTTGTTGGAATAAATGTCGGCAAACATACTATTTTTCTCCAAACTTGTCGACTTTTTACTATTTCCGATATATCAAGGGTTAGCTTTTATACTTTAGCTGACGCATGCAGTTTAAAATGCTATTAGATAAATTCGTAGGCTTGTTAAGAAATATTGTGCCATCAGTATCTGGGATATCGAAATATTTGAATTCCACTGCTTATAATGTTATTTGAACTATTGTCAGAAAAACGTCGTGTATCTGTAAGTCGCGGATCGATATAAAATATCCGGTAAGACAATGTCGATGTATAAGCGGCAGTTCAATCAGGCTTTAAATGTCATAGTTGACGTAGCGACAGAGGTATGCTTTGATTTCAGATTGCCTCAGGGGCAAGTCTGAAATTATACCTTGAATGAATTCATGCCATTTCCAGTTTTTTTAGTTGTTGTAGAAGTTTTGCCTCTGGCAAAAAAGTACTGATATTCTGACCCCCGAGCTTCCTGAAAACTCAATTTCTCAACGGATATACTATGTCAGCTGAAGTAAAATATCTTAAAGCTACGACAATAGCAAAAGGCTTTAAAAACATACTTAAGACTTGCATCAATATGCCACATTGTTAATAATTTCGGCTGAACATTTAACCAAGAACATGTTTGTTTTTCTGCCGAGAACATTGAAAGGGGTAAATGTACGAGTTCAGTTTACAGTTTCTTACTACCAGTAGACGGTAATGTTGATGAATAATTCAATCTGGGGTACAGTCTATACAGCTCACCGTAGAGTGGAGCCCGTACGTGAGGTGTCACAAATATAATTAAAGGCTAGATCACATCTAATCAGACATCACAGGGGTTAAATGATGCTGTCCGTACGTCAATCAGGCTTTATCTATTTATACGAATATACCGGGAAGTCCACAGTGGGATATGTCGCTGGTAGCACCGCGCGAACTGGGTCTTTTATTAGTGTTGATTGGGTCTGACATTTCACTTTCTAACCAAATCTGTTTACTAAAGTCAATGTTGAACATATCCACTGTGTTCGCGAACAGCTTTCATTTCCCACAAAGAACAAATTAACAAACACATTTCGGTTGTACAATACTTCCCAAGGCTGGTGTAGGTATGTACATCAATCATATAATAAAATAAACCATAACGTTGTAATCCACCGCCGGATACATGTTGATTCAATCGTATTTGTCAATCCCTAATGTAAGTAAAAAGCAGCTGTTAGTCTCACACTGAAACGCTGTTAGCTTTCAAAGTAAATGAAGATACACAAGGTTACAAAGTTGAATTGCTTTGCCATGTAGTGTACTGCCTTCAAATGTCGCCCTGAGAATTGGGCCTAGCCAAACACGCTGTCATTTGTCTAAAACCAGGTACTCAGTTTTAAAGGAAATATTTGGCTACGGGTAGCTTGTTTAAATTCTGGATTAACTTAGCTCTGGAGGAAGATTAACTATTGAACTTTATCAAAGCACTGAACATTTGATGGTGCCAACGTGAAATACTCTTGAGCTAAGCATACAAACACATCCAGCTAGATACCTGCCTGAATTAGTACTTTGTAGTACTTGAACATATGTCATGCCTTGTAAAGGCAAAATGCCCGAACATTCTAGAACGTGACATGTTCACCAAGACGTCAGTTACCATGCATTTCCGATAAGAAGTATGATTGCCTAAAGGAAAGTATTATGTTATTTCATTAACGGCACCGATTGCTAATGGACACTGTTTATCTACTTAAAACACACGAATACCAGACTACAGACCAACCGCGAAGATTTAGATCAGACCAATGGCTAAATACAAAATAGCAAAATACGATGTCCTTTTTTCTTTTTCTATTTCAGTTGATAGTGCGATTTATTGCCAATACAACTGTATATTATTAGGGAGACAAACGTCCGGATTCTGTGTCTAAAGTGAGTTTCTCTGGGAATAAAATAAGACCTATAGAATGATAATGTCATTTCAGGGATGATAAGACAATTTCTACCTAAGCAAATATATACTCACAATGAAATCAAAGAGAAGAAGAAAAAGAAAAAAACAGTTCAGAAAGCTTATCATGATTCGCCTTTTATTAGATTGTAGATCAAACACTGGCTGAAAAGGATGAAGAATCCTGAAAACAGTTAATTATATCACTCCTGACGTTTTTATTGGATTTGAAGAATTTATTGTGTACGTCATGAGTCTGTGATAGGATTTCTTAAATCTAAGAAGACGGATTATTTTAAACCATTCGACAGGCTTTGAAAGATCGATTTATAGGGTTACCAAAATACAATAGTTCACTTGGTGTAAGGCTTTCCAAACATTTCTATGTCTAGTATATTTGATACTATTACTGGAATCGTGTGACAAAACATTGAATATTATATATTTGACGGTGTAATGCTCAACTGGGTCCCTCAAATAAGTAATTATTATATATGAAGTATAAGTACATATCTGTTTTTAAACAAATCTATTTTTCCAAAATGTGTAAAATCACTAATCCACAACTTACTGATTTGTTCCTTTATAGAGGGCGTTGCTTCGTGGGACAAACAAACAGATAAGTCAATAAACCAAGCCCATTCAAAATATTTTAGCAATAATTCCTACTAAATTTATTTGTTTGTTTAATAAATATTAGGCTTAAAAACAAAATTAAGGAAGTGTGATAATAATTGCATACGTACACCTTCCTTTTTAACTAGTGAGAAAGAAATAGTGTAAAATCAAACTATACTGGAGCATTACACTAGTGTCAAAAAATTATTTATACAGCTGGCGAACATCAGAAAAAGTACCACATTTAAGAGGCTTAATAAACATTTTAAAGTATACATTGAAAATAGAAAGATATATCTACCGATGTAACTTGAAACTTGACCAGTTTGAAAACAAGTGGGGTCCATTTATTAATCTCATGAATAATTAATTGGTTACATCATTTTCTGTGTTTATTTATTTTGTTGATTCTACGGTAGGGTGCGCCACTACAATATGTGTGCCTAATACCAAGAAAAGAATGTTTAATGTTTTTAACTTCTCCACCTTCGTGCGGAGTAGTACAAAGTGCTCGTATTGTCAACATGGTTTCAAGTGTATGCCCTTCAGGTAGGACTAAACGCCAGGTCAAATTATTGTTATGCGTTATGATTACTTGTAATCAAATTGATCCATGTATATCTTTTGAGCATTACCTTCTGTGGGTGGCCATTTTACCAGTAGAATTAATATTGTCTATTATCAATTGTATTCTTCTCTTAGTAATTTTCTTTTTTCTTTTCTTGATTTAACGTTGGATTATGCGTGCTTTTAATATTTTGATAGAATATTGTGTGTATACTGTGGATACAATTTAAAAAAATACACAGGTATTAGTTTACAACTTGTTGGTAACATGTTGTATCGGTGTGTCAGCTTGTGTGAAAATAAACAAATTATAAAAAAAATAAAATAAAAATTTAAAAAAAATGTTTGCTTGCCGGACCCTAACAGAAATAGTAGTTCCGTTTTATAACCGCCCCTCTAGTTTCTGAAATGGCTTTCACCTTCATTGCTATAGGAGCCCATACGAATCTAGCGGAAATGATTGGTTTATTTTAATGTTCTATCGAACTATTTGGATTGACAAGTCCCGGGAACGTCAGGTAGGTCTATCCATAGCTTATATAATCAAGTTTGAGTTACATCCATAGCTAACCAAATTCCATCAGAGACTTTCGCTCTATTTTTAGCAGCACAAAACCAATACGCTACGTTCAGTGTGTACTAACCATCCTTTCATCCGACACCAATAACCTTCTTTCATCTTCAGCGTCTAGAAATCCAGACAGACCAGTCAGCAATGGCTTTCACACTAAAAGATGTTACAGAACGTCCAGTCTTCATGTTACCACTGTAACATTGATGGGTTTGTAGTCATGAGGACAATTTGAAATGATAATATATTTAAAAAATAATAGAAATCAAATAGGATTTTATCTATGTTAACAGTTAGTATGATATTCTGCATAGTTTTGAAAGTCTCCTGAAACTGTTATCCACCAAGGTCACAATAGCACTTTCCTGTGCACGAGATGTTAGTCGTACTGACCTTGGTGCTCTAAAATACATCTCTGCGGTGGTGACCGTCAGAAATCTTGCCGAAACGTAAAATAAACACTTTGAAATGTTTTTTGTGCCATTTTGGAAAGACCGAATAGATAACAACTTCAAAATATGATAAAAAATCTGAATTTATGACAATACCAAATGTTTTTAACACAAGAAATAAAGGGAATATGTTTTTCAGTTTTTGAGCCACTTTCACAAAAATCACAGAATACAAAATATGGTACTATTAAACAACGTCATCTATTAACAAAAGTCACGCACTAGTCGTTCCGGGGAAAAACTATGATTTAAAAAAAAAAATATTGAATGAATAAAATAAGTTTTATGAACTGTAAATAGACAGACAATTTAATACACAATAATATTTATCAAAAATTTTGCTATCGTCAGCCAACCAAACCTGATTAAGCAAACCGTTCACAGGCGCAGACAACAGCCTTCAAGTTAACGGAGTGTCGCCAAAAGAGAACGGTCTATGTATATTGCTTAGTCTCCCGGCGCTCTATTTAACAAGTCTAATAGATCTTCAGATGTTTGGGCAATGGAATTGGATGGGAGCCTGTGTCAATTTAATACCAATTGCCCTTTTCCGTTATCTTCTGTTTACATTCAGCCACAGACCTTAATCTAACCAGTGACTTGAATTTCTCAGTTACTGAATAAGACTGAAGAGAAATTGCAAGACAATAGCGACGAGTTAAACTAGATATGCTGAGCTCCTAACGGGACGTGTAATAAGGCGACAGTGTCACGAGACAATTACAATTCGCTGTCAGCACAACCTT
>JARFOD010018383.1:0-11092 GCA_031763545.1 Mopalia muscosa
GGTTGCTTTCTGTTGCCCTGGTGTTCGCAGAGCTAAAGGGTAACGGGAAGCAAATTTGTTTGTAATGTTCTGTATTTGCGTCCGTCGTCACATAAGTGAAATACCCTTGAGTACGACGTTAAACACCAATCAAACAAACAAACAAACCTTAATCTGCCTATCTGAAACACAGAGTTACGTAACTTTCCGAGTATACCTGTATAAAGTGAATGTGTGAGGTTATATATAGCTGTCCAATAAATAGGGCCCTAATCTAATCGAATCTCGCCTTCTGGCTAAGAGCAGTTTTCTTTAAGTGGCAAGGCTGTTTTTCTTAGCACTGGAGGAAAATTAACGTTCCAACAGTATCAACAGTATCTCAAATTTAATGGTTGTCCTAGTGTCAATTATTGCTGGAATACACCGCCATTGTAGCAATGAAATACCCTTTAGCAAGGCGTAAAACACTAAGCAATCAATACTTCATACAATCTCTCATTCAGTCTCACTCACAGTTTATTGGTGATATTTCTTTTATAGCAGGGCAAGATTTGTTGTTGGTTTTGTGTGTTGTTTGAAAAGATTTCCACACCGAATAATGCTGTGCCCTAGATAATGGTAAACAAAATTGTGGGCTATATTTGTTTTTATTTTGTTGGTAACATGTTTCGGAAGATATTAAATAAATTATATAAAATTTATAAAAAAACAGGATAGATTTCGGTTAAATTATTGACGTGCCTATGAGCTGCATGGGCCTATTGATTTAGTTTCTTGGTTGGTGTTTGAAGTAAACTCACTCAGTTAACAATGGAGGAAACAGATCTGGTCAGAACTTTCACAAACTAATTACCGTTCTTGGAAATCAATTTTGAAGAATATTTTTTCTTAATGGTTAAGAATTAAATCGAATAAAAATACAAAATCGAACATGCTAGAAAAAACTTAAGGAAAATTTTAAAATTTCTCCAAAAGAAAATGAAAGTGAATTTTCGAGGTAATAGCAGGTTAGCCTTTGTAGAGAAGTGAGGTGTGAAGAGTCCTTGATCAGCACTTCACTCAACAACTGACGTCTACCGGCAATTAACCTTAACATGACCCGTCTGTTAGCACGAAAACTTCTTCTCTGTCAGCCTTGTTATCTGTGAGTTTAATAAAAATGTCACAAATTATGTGAAAAGGGAGTTATTCTTCGAAAAGCTCTCAAGCATTGTCGAGTCTTTTACTTACCGGGTGTCCATAGAATTTTCATAATCGTACATAAATAATTCCCGGTAGAAGTTTTATTAAGGAATGCAGTGTTTCGAGCAGGCTTGTCACTCCGCCACGCGCCATCGCACGCGCTGTAAGACGCTTGGGAGCAAGGTGGGTGACAAAACCTAACAGGGACATAAAAGTGATTTCTATTATACTCTTTCCGGGGTCACTTTATCCCCATTTATCCCTTTGTATTTGGGCTTTATCTCGTATATATCAAACAAGGCGGTGACACGGGTTGATGGGACAGTCCTAACCCAAGCTGAATCCATGAAGACTGTTCAAATTTACCTCCAATGTAAAGCCGCTAAATGAGCAAGAATGTTGACATACGACTGACATTAAGGTACACTAGTACACGTGGCCTAGGTGCTTGTGATTAATGACGAACATCTCAGATAGGCACCCTTGACTCTAGATAAATACATAGAGTCTAAAAGATAGAATGTCTGCAGCGATAAAAGATCTTTCAATCATTGTTAGTTTAATAAATTGGCCTCGCGGCTGAGATGGTCTCTGTCAGAGAGCGTTTGCCCTTGCTCTGTGAATTTCGTCAGGCCGCCCCGCGGAGCACAGGTCTCTTAATATCCCGTGGGGCAACCCAAGAGATGTTTACTATTGTTACAAGTTTGTATAACACAATACTTATGCGAGTGTAACCTTGTATATGTTTACACATACACTCACAGAAAGCGCGACACGCGATAAGCCGCGAAAAACATTAGACGCGAGTTGGCGAAATAATGCGTCTGGCTGACCCATGATTTGTGGGATTTCTCAGTGGCAAGGCCCATACCCTGTAATCAGTGTGTAGCAAGTTTTTTATTCATTTTAAGCAGCAATTATAGGTTTATATGATCGTATATAAGATGACCTATGGACTGCACATTTATGCATTTATCTGTATGCCCAGGTGTTTCCTTGTTATTAATATAAACAACATTTATATTTAATTGTTCTTTACTGTATCAGTATATAAACGCTGCCCAACTGTAGATCATATATGCTTGAGAACGATGCCTGAATATAGACATTGAAACGTTGCACCCGTAATAAACTAGAAGTTGTAATCCATAAAGCCTTGTGTTATGGATTAAGTACCGATATACATCAGCTTCTAAATGCCTGTTAAACAAGTTATAAACAACATTGTAAAAAATTATCCTGGTGGGCGTAATTCCAGCAAATGAAAAACAAATCTCAATTTATTATTCTTTCATTATTTCTTTAAAATGCAATAATTTAGAATCAGGATATAATATTTGTATGTTACATCATATTTTTGTATTTTCTTTACTTTGGGAGAACACTTTCGTGGTTTGAACAACACTCAAGTTCAGAAAGGCCCCACACCTCCTTCAGAATAAGGCAGTAGAACACCAATGTCTGCCACCTAGATCGCGTCCAAAAACGGAAAAACCACACAACAATTATTTCGTCTTATTTCTTGAGCAGTTTGTTTTTAAATTATTTGTGTTAGAACTTCGCAATAAATCATCGAACAGAATGACAAAATTCTGAAAACGTGTCGTCTTCTATGCTTAAACTAAGAGGATATTTGAAGCGTGCGCCTTGGCAAGGCGTACTGGTTAAATTGCACAGAAACTCGGACAACGTTTAATCTGTGGTCATTTTTATTCCAATCCTTTAAGATTTGAATTATGGGCCTGCTCTGATCTGTGATTTGTTGAACAAATCTTTTAAAGCACCTACAAGACGACTATTTGACTAAGAACAGACGACGACTAATCTTCTTTAACGCACGTGAAATGGATCATTAGCGCGCGCTGTGGGATTGACCGTCTGCTACAACAGACTGAAGAATCGTTTCCGTTTGCTGTGGTTTGCATTTGAATAGCGCCCAAGGTGGACTTAGTGGACTCAGTTAGTTGTGCCGGTTTGGGGATGTTACTGGTGGCGATTCGGTGCCTAACTCTGAGGGTCGTGGGTTTGAACCTGCAAAATTTACTGAACCAGAGTCTGTTCAAACTAAGAAAGTGTTATCCCAAAATAACGAAAATACTGTATACCAAGTATTTGAACCGACTTATCTCTTATAAAACATTGGATTGATGAACCGTCTTATATTTACCAAAGACTTCCATTTTTATTCGTTTTTTTTTTTATTGTTACAACAGAAATTGAGGTTTCTTTCTAAAGCCATGTTAACCTCCTTTTTATTTAATTTTTGTCTTCTGTATTAACATTTTCGTAAAGCTTTTTTAAATTCTAAATTTCAGTTAGTTGTGCCGGTTTGGGGACCAAATGAGGACTTGTCGACCAACATTGCATGTTCAGGGGGTTTCGCAGCTGTCTCCGCCGCTACAAAGGATGCATTTCATATCGATATCTTCCAAAATAGTCCCGAAATAGTCAACTCTGATGCAATAACATACACATAACATAAAAGGGATTTTTGCCAAACTCATCAGAGATGTTTTAGCTCGATGCACTCGATATCAGTTTCATCCGATTAAAATTGTACAATTTATATTGAATAAATGAAGAGAGAAAAATGCGTTTGCCTCCATCGGGATTCGAACCCGGGTCCTTTGGGTTACAGGCCCAACACTCTATATATAAATATATGACCGTCTTGATCGTTAAGAATGGGCCGATGGTTGTCCATCGAGTTTTACGGTTGAGCGTTGTGTTCCACACCAGACACAACCTGGCTAAACAAAGGTCTAAATTAGATCTCCGGTATTTTGTTATGGCATGTATGCAATAAAATACAGAAGTGGTCATTTCGATTTGATGTTGATTGAATTTTATGTCACACTGTTTGCGCCAATGCTGCCAAACGTTCAGTGTATGTTCACTAAACAGGTGATAGATCTGCCGTCATTGTCCCCATATTAACTCCAAATTAAGACCTTTTTAGAAACTTGTCTCTGGGAGTTTATCTAGAACATTAGATTTAATTCTTCAATTTTAACTAATCGAAATCCCTATACCAATGTGCTTACCTTTCAGAAATATATATATCCTGCTATTCCCAATAAATACTTTATCCCATGCAATGTGCGTTGGCCATAATTTATTACTCCAAGACACTACAATATAGGTATGACATGCGTTCCTGACCTTTTATAATGTTCCGAATTTCGCCAATAAAATGTATACCATGTTAATGATCTTTTTTGTATCTTTTAGAAAGTGAAGACTATATCAGCATTTTTCTTTATTTTGGGTTAACAATTTCTCAGTTTGAACGGAAAAAATTGCAGGTTGAATGAAACCCGCCCGGGAATCCCTCGCTATCAGAGGGATAATGAATGTCCTCTGCCTAGAATCCAGTCGACTAACCTTTTATTTTAGTAGAAGGCCAAGTGGCGGAGGCAAGCAATTTTTTCTCTCTTCGTTTACTCAAAATATATATATATCCCTAGAGGTGTCTTGGTATTTTTGTACTAATAAATGTTGCATTATGTATCACCAAATATCACCAAAAAAAGGGGCCGGGTGGCTGAGTGGTGCAGTTGACCAGCATTTACTGGTGGCGATTCGGTGCCTAACTCTGAGTGTCGTGGGTTTGAACCTGCAAAATTTACTGAACTAGAGTCTGTTCAAACTAAGAGAGTGTTATCCCAAAATAACGAAAATACCACATGTATACCAAGTATTTAAACCGACTTATCTCTTATAAAACATTGGGTTGATGAACAGTCTTATATTTACCAAAGACTTCCATTTTTATTCGTTTTTTTTATTATTATTGTTACAACAGAAATTGAGGTTTCTTTCTAAAGCCATGCTAACCTACTTTTTATTTAATTTTTGTCTTCCGTATTATCATTTTCCTAAAGCTTTTTTTAATTCTGATTTTGGAAAGTTAGCATCACTCTTCTATATTTAAATCTTTCCATTTGAAATTCTGCATCATATAATACGCAGACTTTTCGTTTTGTGGGTTTTTTTTGCGATTTTATTTAATTTACAAGTTATCAAACAACTGTTAATTTAAGAGAGGAATAAAATCCTTTCGAACGTGGATACTTCCCATCGTGTTTTGTCGACATTCGCTTTGCCCACTTGAGATGTTTCCAATTCAGAAGGGTTCTTTCGTCTTTTATAATAGGATCGGCTTTTGGATACAATAGGAGAACAAGGTTATAATCTCCGGGCACGCGCTGAACACGTGTAGCGGTCAATATTTTCGCACCAATTATAATCCGCTAAATAAACACACGAATATGCGTGTGTGTTCCACAACGGTTAACGACATGGCTCTATTCGATCGCTTTTCCCAGATGTCCGTGCGGAATAACTACTTTGTGTTTGGTATAAAACACAATATTTTTCAAATGTAAACCTAAAACATATTGACTTTTTTTAAAGGTGTTTTTGTCTAATTATTGGTTGGGGTATTAATGTACACGGATTAATTCAAGGGATATATTATCCTGCAAGAATGACTATTTACCCACAGTATACCAGATAGAAAAACACGGAAGAAACACATTTTTGGCGCCTCTAAATGGATACTATCAGAAAAACAATTATTGTACAACTTTTTGACAGTGCACGGACTATAACAAAACTTTACGTTTTCAAATTTCCTTACGTCCGCTTAAACCAACACATTTTTTATTTGTTTCAACAACCACAGCTCATGTATCTGCGAACTTATTCTTAGTCTCAAATGTTTTGATTTTGCTTTACGTTTACTAACCTATACAAATGTTTTACTATGCAAATTTGTCACTATTTCCTGATGATGGCATAATAAATGCTGAAATATTAAGTCAAAATGAGGATATATATTTTTTCAATTATCGCAAAACTTTTTACCATCAAAAACATGGAATAATGTTAATAACATTATAAGGACCTGTAATTGTTAATCGTATCTCCTATTGATGGGAAATAGAAGTTTTCTCGGAATCCTAGCACATTTTGTGCCAGTAGTTAATTTATTCCAAATAAGTTGATCAAGTTTTGCTACGGTAAAAAAAATGTTTCAGAAATGAAAGAGTTCCATTTCATACAAACATTGTCTACAATGTGTTTCTACCCTGGTAAAAATGCTGGACACGAATATTTCGTCCTCGAACATTTGAAAAGGACTGTGGATTCCAACTTCTCTTTGATTCCCAACCAACGTTTTCATGCCTGTCCTGGCAATCTTTTTAATTAATCAAACTTTATAACTCGTCGATTTGAGCTGTGCACTCTCCAGCTTCCCAACGTATCCTCTCCATGTATTGGCATAGTCTTTAAGTACAGATATCTTTATTGTACCCTTTCAAATTTCTCATTTAAAGCAACGATTTTTTTCTCTCTCTCCTAAATATAATCTGTTTAGAGAACTCTAAGCCTTTAACCCACCGACGTCACTTGAAAGTATTCAGCTGATGCTATACCGAATTTCTTTTTGGCTAGGGCTCTGACGGACCTGACAACGTTGTAATCACCACCTACTAGCCGCATAACAACCAATATTCATCTGTCTTTTGTACTACCAGACTTGTCTTTTAAACGGGGCAAAACTGTATAGGAAAGAGAAGTTACCATCGTTTCGATGATTTTAACCTTATCTTTGAGCTATATATAAAGCTTCAAGTACTGTGGTCAAACGATATATTGATTTTTGTCTAAAGCCGTTTTCGCTTATGTATAAGGGTCTACACATCAATGATAACCCATACTTACACATGTCAACCTTAAAGTGCAGGATCTTTTTTTCCTCTTTTGAGACAATAAATGTTCTTCCATTAATGAGTTAAGAAGGTATGACTTATAGAGAACGTACCGAAGCTATTATCCATATTCAACTAGGGTACCTTGGCTGGATGTGACGATATTCTTGGACATCTTAAACACACAATAAAAATCGCACATGATCTATACGACTTGTCCCTTATCGCGTAAGGTCTTGCTGGACCTCTTGGGCTCAAAATAAACCAAATTTTGTTTATTGGCTGGATTAAATGTTAGGTATTCAAACTATATGTTGGCGAAGAAAATAGTTCGAAATTCTAATTACAAGCAGTTAAATAATTGAAGCCTATAATTTAGTTTTCCCACGATCATATAAGCAAGTCGCAATTTTTAATTTAAAAGCAGACTCTACTTTTTGTAGAAAACTTTTCATGTTGGATACTTTAAATTTGTACCATTGTAAAGGGCACAATGCGATCTAGTAAACGTTGCCCCATTTTTTTTTTACAAGTTCGTCCTTGTTTTTTAAAATATTTTCTGAAAGTTGTTTTTACATTTTAAAAAGACTTTCCAAGCTGGGATAATCCAAAAAATCCACTGTGATCATTCTAATCAAAATTTCAAAAATATGGGGCATGATTTACTAGTTCAAGGACGATTCTTCTATGTCGAATAATTTATTGAGTTTTATACCTTTATTGCACAAGATATAGAAAATGTAAACAAAATCGCTGTTGTAGGTCAGAAATAATTCATATAGAAAATGTACTGCAAATAAAGAAAGGAAAATTTATACAGTTTGGGTTTGGTAGCACTGGTCAATAAATAGCAACAGTAATCCTAGTTCTAAGCGGAATTTAGTTATCTGCCAAGCCCGTTTGTAAATGTAGTGCAATTATACATTAAGTGCATTTGTTTATTACCGGTCATAGCATAGAGCACAGTTGTATATTAAGAAGGCCTACATTTGTACTTCGAGTTGAAATGTATATTAGTGTATAAGTCCATCGAATGCCTTCATACATAAAGTGTTATTGTACATTTGTACCCTTCTTGCGGGACTTCGTTTATCTACCGCTCTCTGGCGTATCGGCCTATATATTTTTTTTTGCTGCGATGCACTGCTGATGAACTCGAATCTGTATGTTGACCACAAGCATAGTAGTGTGTCATATAATGTGGCTCCGGCCACTATGGGTGGTTTTTAGGATGTTTTCTCTCGGTTTTCCATCGTATCTCAGCAAGGAAGTTTAAATTGCCAATCGGTCGTCATCTGAGTGAAATACCCTTGAGTACGTCGTTACAAACAAATCACAATTAATCGAGTGTATTTGTTAATAAGATAAATCCGCGTTGTTTATGGAAGGCACCTGTGTGTTTGAAACACAAGCGCTTGATGCATCGTTAATTGTGTCGAAAAGCTGTACTGTTGAACAGTCGGGCTGTATATTGTACTACGGGCATCTGTGCTTGGTGCATCTGTATACACTGAATACATTTGTCCCCGGCTTGCGTTTGCCCGTAGGTTGGGCGCATTTTTTCTATATTTGGGGCATTTGTATACACGAGTGCATACATTTATATACGCGGTCTTCCGTAGCTCAGTCGGTAGAATGTTGGGCTTTAAACAAAATTCCTTGGTTCGAATCCCGATGTAGGCAAGCAAAACTTTTTCTCTTCAATTATTCACTATATACTGTCATTTACAATATGCGCAATTTGTGATTAAATATATCCTAGAAATATCTCGATTGTGAAGTAAACAACACAAGATTCGAGTACTGTATATTAAATAATATTAAATTAAATATACTGACAGGTGATAATTAAAATAAATGAAACAGAAAATATTGCGTATAATTTAATTACACAGTCAAATTGCGGTAATACAATATGATAGTTTATGTATGTATTATTCTTTAGACTAATCAACTAAAAATATCATGTTTCACAAACATAGTAATAAAATAGACTTTAAAAGCCAAAGTTTATGAAATAAAAACAAATGAATGTACAAATGCATAGCAGAATGTCCTATAATAAAGCTATATAGACGGATACATTTAGCTGAAAATGCTCATATGCGTTTATAAAATTTTAATGTTTAGACAAATTTGAAATAATTTGAAAGGTGATATCGAGCCTCGTGCACCTGGGAAGCTAAAAGCTGTCGATATTTTAAGTCGATAGAGGTAGATTTTAACTGCTTTGTAAAAACCCTAGCACAAACAGATCGAATAACTAAGCCTGGGAAATAAAGTCAGTATTTTTTTGCGAAAACACGAAATATTGATCGTAACAAAGACTAATTATTAGGGAATGTTTGTTTAACGTTGAAAAATGTACACGAGACGAATGAAAACATATTTTCATAACTCCGATATACTCGTCTTAATTTACTTTATCACGGTTAACGACAGTAGGTGCGGTTTAGGGATGCCGGCTCAATATATCAAGTAACGTAACAGGATTGCACGAACTCGAAACGATCGGTTATATAACCAAGAATGACCCCTTATGTAAACAAGATGATATGCAAAGTCAGAAAACAGCAAACTGTTCTCATTAAAAGTTTGTTTGTTTGCTTTGGTTTTTAAAGTAAATGTCATGCTGAAGGTTATTTCACCCACATGAAAAAAAATAACGAAAATAAAAAGGGAAGGAATATTTTACAAATAAAGCATGCACCAGGGGGAATACGGCATGAAATTTGTCCCGGGGGCAAGGATTATTCCAAACATATTTATGGCTTGTCCTTAAGAGGTTTTAAAAATCAACAACAGTTCAGGAAAATTCCACACTAAAGGCATTATGGAATTGTTTCTATAACTGTTTTTACAGTGGAGATACCAGCCCAATACAATTCTCCAAAATCTTTCGGTTACTTTTGTGCCGATTTCGCTGGCATTCGCAAAATAATGGTCAATTGGTTGAGAGATCTGTGTAGTCGGCATATACCTCTGACGATTCGGTGCCTAGTTATAAGGTCCGTGGGTTCTATTCCCAGACGTGTTTCAATCTGAAAAAAATATTCTGAAATAGTTTTTGTTCAAACGAAGCAGTGTTCCCCAAAAAACGCCAAAATACTGCTTACATCACTTTCTAACAGACACAATACTCATTCAAATAATTGTTATGTTTAAGGATGTGTAATTAAAATTCAGTTACAAATAAATAATCAAATATACTTAGAGCGAAAATGGACTACTATATTTCTTAAATTGTCACAATATATATACTTGATGCGACCTAACGAAGAATGATTCATTTATTCTCTGGATTAAAAGCCACATGATAAACGTATAACGTTGTTATCTTCAGTGAAACGATCGCCTTAAAATTGGCGATCTCCACCGAGGACATTGCCCTTCTGGCCCCTCCCCCTAACCCCTCCATCTTACGTACCTGTATGTAGGTGTCGTCGAAAAGGAGATGTCCATACAGTAGGGACGTGGTCGTCGGGCAAATTCACAACCCAGAAAGCAAACTTTAACATAGTCTTGTCTCCGGAAGATACATCAGTCAAGTCAGAAGTCTAACAAGCGGAAGTATTAAACCAACCATTGCCCAGTCTCAACGGCATTGTCATTTTCAGAGGACTTTCATAGTGCCATATGACTGATTGCGCAAGAAATTGCGGGATTTTGTTTGTTTCACGCAGTTTAAATGTCAGAATCTACTGACGCCTTATGGGTGTAATATTATCTTTGCCAAACGGTAGAATATATACGTCATTGATTCACCCATGATTCTACATCCTATTCATGCTCTCTGAGGTTTCACTATTTATCGCTAAGTTGAGTTTTTACAACAATCAGCGCTGGCTGGGTCACCATATTGTTGAGACTTGGTAATAGCTGGTTTCATACTTCTGCTTGACATCCGGTCAAATAAATCCTTCGCAAGAATAGTGCCTTCTGTGTGTTGAATGTGATGCTAAGGATGTAAAATCTATATCGACCAAATGTAGTGATAATATCGCGATACAAGAATCACGCAAGAATTTGTCAATTGAAATCCAAACGGTCTTAAGACATTTATGTTTCACTGGCATATCCATCTGTAAGCGTGAATTATTAGTTATGCGTTAAACATCAAGCACAATGAATAATTTGTGTGTCTTTTAGAAAGTGAAGTTTAACAGTATTTTCGTTATTTTGGGATAACACTTTCTTAGTTTGAACAGATTCTA
>JARFOD010018394.1:0-11092 GCA_031763545.1 Mopalia muscosa
AGGCGAGAAAAGAGGTTGCTTTCTGTTGCCCTGGTGTTCTCAGAGCTAAAGGGTAACGGGAAGCAGATTAGTTTGTGGTGTTCTGTATTTTTGTCCGTCATCATATAAGTCAAATACCCTTGAGTACGACGTTAAACAAACAAACAAAACATAGATTAGTGTAAAAATCCAAAAGTGTGTTAGCACCCCAATAAATGGTCTAACAGCACCAGGTCACAAATTCACAATACCTACAGCTTGAAACAGAATATACATCACACACCAGTAGATTATTTTATACATGTACATGTATGTTAAACACAGGGTTTGTATGAAAATATGGGCTCCAGGTTATCACATGCAGGGAGGTAAAACAAGTAGGCCAACTTACCAAAACTATACTTCTTCCACCTTGAAAACATGGTTACTTCAATTTGGGAATATTTCTCCGAAATCAAAATATCAGAAAAATTTGATGCTATTCCTCTCTTTAATTATAAAACTGATATCAACAAATGCCATGTCTAAAAAATCAGTTAGATTGTGTTTCAGATTCCCAAATTGAAAGTTTCTGGTATCCATGATTAGATTTCCAAATCCGGTTTTCAATTTGTACTCCACTACAGTACTATAATCCACATTTTTAAGGTACACCACACATTAATTTTTTTGTCAAATCCCGGTGAAATCGCACAATATTCACATCACTCAGTCGTAAACTGTATTCCATGCACTTCTATCAAACGAAACAGTAAAAAGGAACAGTAAGAACATAGCTGCAGGGATAAGACAGCTTCAATGAGCAGAAGAAAAAAATAGTGAACTGGTAAAGCCTCTGCCAAAGAGTGTTTTAGCTGGCGTACTCACTAAGAGAGTCAACAACAGGGGGATTCCTACCAGAGCAGAAACTCTGCAAGGGGTGACTTTACTGAGTCCAAAGTTAAAGCAATGTTGAAAAAGTGAACTGAAGTAGATCTTAAAAGATTACTCGTTAAGGAACTGTCCCTTACAAAGTAGATTTCCATGGATTTTTAAGTTAACACACGGCATAACAAGCTCACATGTATTATAAACAGCACTTGATGAAATTAACAGTGACAAGACTTTCACTGCTGTATAAACTGCCTATTTTCTACACACTTGAATCTCAGTCTTATGCTGCATCTAATATTAATTCAGAAATGAAACCCCAACTTGCAATATAAATTTTTTAAATAAAGCTAATTATTATGTGGTCACACTTATCATCTTAGATGTTCAGATATCAGCATTTTCCACAAATACAGAAAATTGTCAACTTAGGTCTGAATCTGTTTCTTGATGTTAAACAGATTTGATTAGTATCAGTCTTTAACTTTACTTGTTGGGTTGTTGTTGATACAGTGTAAGATCCTGGTATGAACTGTAACCTTAGAGTTGACAGATTTAGTTACACAATCCCACTTAACCAATGGCAGCTGGCATTCCCCAAATGTTTTCTTGTGCTGTTGTTGTTGTTATTGTTATTGATATTGATAGACGTGAAACAAAAGATGGAAATATATATACCACACAGATGGAACAATATCTCTTTCTTGAAACGAGTTGAAATTCGTAGAAAATCTCCTGCCCCCAAGATAAGGGGAGAATCCACAACTGGAATCCTACTAAGTTTAAATTAATATTAAACAGAAATTTTCCTCTCCCAACTGATACAATCCTTCTGAACCAACGGCAGTCATGAATTCCAGAAATGTTTACAGTGTTGTTGTAGATACACAGTATGGAAAAGCACAAGATGTCTTGTAGACAAGTAACCTGAAGCAGCATACGATACCACTGTACCTCCACAGTCCAATAGACTCAAAAAAGAAGAAAAAATCCAGTGAAAACTTGAGTCTTGATGGCCCATAAAGACAGGCTTCAAACCGAACCTAGAGGTCCTAGACCTCTGTCTTGAATTATTTCACTACTGCCAGATTTAACTTTGAGAAAATGCCTTTCTACTATTCAATACAGCACAACAACCACAGAAATTAACAGAGATGAAAGTTAAAACATAATATAAACCTGACATCTAACGGTATAAGAGAGAATTTCCAGTTGTTATAGAAACAGCCAAAGAGAAAAAAGTCAAAGTGCAAAAATATTTGTGCTGCTTAGCTCCTTACATATACAAACTACACACACAGGGAACCATTTTCATACCATTTAACATAGCAACATTATTACCCCAGCAACCCAGATATCATTGTTTTTAACTTTTGAGTTGTAAGGGTTTAATCATATCTGCTCAGAAACAAAAGTGGAAACTAGCCACATTTTTATATTGCAAAAGAGCATCCATCCAATAGGTCGGCTGTAAATCTGTGGCTAGAACAAGCGAATGAAAGTAATCACTTTTATTGAGAAACTTTTCTCTCTTTCCACATGCATTAACTAACCAGACTCGTCTACAGATAAGGGATCCCTTCTGATGGTAGGGCACTTTATGCCAATATCATCATTATCTTATTTTTCTTCATCCAAGTATACTTCAGCTGCCTGTCTCAGGAATCTGTTATTCCATCTTAATCACTGCAATCTGGTTGATACAAGGCTCCATTCTTGACTTTATCTCCTATTAGTAAGCCTGTAGAGTGTATCAGCTAGGCTAAATAGACTGGTGAACTCAATAAAACTTTGATTCACTGATTTAGTTATCACTGAGAAAGGCTGCTTCCATTAGTGATAAATGTAGCTAATAGATGAAGTCATCGCCCACAGAAATAACTGAATAGTGTGGAGGTGAACAGTGTAGACTGAAAGTAAGCAATAAGCAAACTGTAATTATCTTATTAAAACAAATTAACGATGTCTTATCCTTGATGAAGCTGGGAACAGTTCACCATGAGTTATGGATGGGTAAATTTTTTAATTCAAGTTTACATAATTAGAAACTGTGTACTGTATATAAACATTAGATCTACTTCATAGCCTTACAAAATTATAACTACATGTACTTGTAAACTGTTGTAGAAACAAGACTTTAATAAACGATGTGGGGATCAGGATTGAGAAATGTATAGAATACGTTGTTCATAAAATGTGCAGCACTTTATGTAGATAACATATGAAAGGATAGATTTAAAGAACATCCACTGGGTGGTTCAAGGTGTTACATTTGATCTGTAATCAGATGATGTAGACCTCCATAGTGTGGCTATCCTGTATTCCCTGTAAGCGAAATCGTTTAATCAAATCTCCTTCACAGAACAACTGGCTCTTGAGTGAAATTATTTAATCTTCTTCACAGAACAACTGGCTCTTGAGTGAAATTATTTAATCTCCACAGAACAACTGGCTCTTGAGTGAAATTATTTAATCTTCTTAACAGAACAACTGGCCCTGAGTGAAATTATTTAATCTTCTTCACAGAACAACTGGCTCTTGAGTGAAATTATTTAATCTTCTTCACAGAACAACTGGCTCTGAGTGAAATTATTTAATCTTCTTCACAGAACAACTGGCTCTGAGTGAAATTATTTAATCTCCTTCACATAACAACTGGCTCCGAGTGAAATAATTTAATCTCCTTCACAGAACAACTGGCTCTGAGTGAAATTATTTAATCTTCTTCACAGAACAACTGGCTCTGAGTGAAATTATTTAATCTCCTTCACATAACAACTGGCTCTGAGTGAAATAATTTAATCTCCTTCACAGAACAACTGGCTCTGAGTGAAATTATTTAATCTTCTTCACAGAACAACTGGCTCTTGAGTGAAATTATTTAATCTCCTTCACAGAACAACTGGCTCTGAGTGAAATTATTTAATCTCTTTCACAGAACAACTGGCTCTGAGTGAAATTATTTAATCTTCTTCACAGAACAACTGGCTGTGTACATGTACTTGCACACATTACACTCCTCTCCTGTGGATTTGAGCCATATCTACATCTTTATAATGAGAGATCTGGCCTTCCATTAGACACCACAGAGGATCTTTAGCATATGATGTGGAGATATGAGACAAAACTGGATATGTCTCACACCCTGAAAATCATAGAACTCATTGCAGGACGAATAACTGTTCGATGCTTGCTCACTCTGTCATTTAATCACTTTTCTGAGCAACTTCAAGTTCTATAAAACTATTTTTTATGTTGATAAGTTGAAACACAATAGAAAACCGATTACAAAATGGAATTTAGACCCCTAGCAACAGCGGTACAAATCTTACTAGTGACGGAATAAGTATAACATCAGACTGAGAGCTTTATTTGTGCTTAGACTGTTAGTCAGATAATCTATCACTCCTCTCAGAAACTCTGGCCAGTATACAGTGTAACACAGGATGACCTCTAAATCTACCCTATCACTGGCAGTCAAGAGTTTCTGCCCATCTTGTAACCAGAGATGTCTTACTATGTGTATTGGTCCATTCAAGCATTAGTAGAGATACCATTCACAAGTACCCTCCATTCCTTCTGATTACTGTGCCATTTCTCACATCCAGCCATTAGCCTCTCCAGGGGGTTCAACAAGGGCTTCTCTTCCTAATAGTGGGTGTATGTAAGTTATTAGGTATCACACTGGGCTGGACCTTCCTTACATGAAATAAGAGCTGACTTTACCAGATTGCCTGACAGTCTGTGTCCTCTATTCCAGATTGAACTATCTGGGAAACAAAAGACTTCTAAACCATTAAGGCCTGATAGATTCTAAAGTTGAGATTAAAAGTAAACTTTGATTAATGGAGTCATCATTGACTGAGGTATTGCCCTACTACTGGAATCAGTTACATTGTTTACTTGTGATTTTTTTGTTACTTTCAACTTGAAAGTCTTTTAGAAAAAAAATTCTTTCTACTTGATGATTAGATTTAACAATTCATTCATCAGACTATACTGTTTTAGATGTGTTTTTGGTGGGGTGGGGAGGGGGGCAAGGGGGGATGGGACAGTACTCCATCAAAAATGCATTAATAAGCGATTCATATTCCACAGGTGTGGTACATGTATGTGTCTTAAATATTTCACTCCCTTATTTGATATGAAAACTAAGTACCATGCAGTCTCCATAATGGTTGAACGTCCCTCTAGACTTAAAACCTGTCTGCTTGTAGTTTCACAAAAATGCTATACACAGAGCATTCCACAACAGTATATTTGCTTTCAGTTTTATACACTTTATAATAATCTTGTTTTCATCATATGCAAGATTTTTTGGGAGATGCACTTCAACCAAACAGACAATCCAACTTGATCTGTTTGTTTGTTTGATTGATTGGGGTTTAATGTCGTACTCAATGGTATTTGACTTATATGACAGAGGGTTGCCCACTTCCAGATTATGGTGCAAGATGACCAAATGATCCTCTCCTATGGGAGAGGTTAAAAGTAAAATGTGAAAATGGCTCCCAAGGTCCCCCTAAAGGGCATCAGGGAGGGTGACTGGGTGATAACTTAGACTGAAGGGTCATCACTCAATTACACTATTTCTATTACTCTCTCATTACTGTGGACCAGGGTCTATTGATACCAGCTGGTCTAAGCAGCACTTGTATTGTGGTAAAACTACTCAGATACACTTCCAAACATGAAAACAGAGAAAGCTTACTCAAATAAAGTATCAGGTGTGTCATCAAGTTAGCCAGAACAGGGCCTCCCCATTTTAATACACCCAAGAAACTATTAGATACAAGTTGCTTCACAGAAATTAAACACATTATATATCTATTTTCAATGCAATGAAATTAAATTGTGCTTGCCTCATATATGTACAAAAGTTAATAAAAAAAGTAAAAATATAACTTTTTTTTCTGTTTTGTTTTCTCATTTCTTTTTTTTTTATTTTTTTGCCTTGTGATGTACATGTGACAGAACTTGTTTTCATTCATTCCCTTCAACGGCCACTATACTCCTGGTACTATGCACCAATAAACCAATTATTAACTAATTCCATTACATGAAAAACAACAATAACTTAGGTATAATATGACCTTATAGATAATGTAAACCAACATACCCTTTGGTTTTAAAATTCTGCTGGGTATGTCATAAACATGTCCAAGCTGGGGTTTTTATGGTTACTACATATATTTGGGTAAAAAAAATTTTTCATTTATTTTTGTATTTATTTATAAACCAGATACCGTTGTCATTTTTTGGTCTGATTGTTGTAATCTTATAGTGCCTATTTATTGTTGGAGCACACCAACCACCATTATAAAATAGTGAAGGCCCTAATACAAATCAATCAATCATTAAATCTCAAATCTTGCATTCATGTTGATTTATACTTAATATGGGTAATCAGATTTAATAAGAATTGATGACTAACAACCTGTATTGGCTGGAAATCCTCATTATCCTGTCTAATCTCCTAATGGTCAAACACTTTAAAGTAATGGTGTCTTGATAACAGATTGACTTTTAAACACCAAAACTAGAATTATATAACAAATAGAGCACAAAAGGGGATAAATGCCTTTATCAATATTCAAGATTAAACTGGCATTTCAAGCTAATCTTTGTCAACTCTCTTATCTGTTTCACACTGTCAAAATAAATATTTAAATGGTGCACAAATCAAAGAACAAAAATTGTAGCCCGTAAAGCCGATTGATTCTTGAAATTTTCAGTGACAGTCTTGTACAATCTCAACCATCTAAAAATACATACAAACCATTTCTCTTTGCTTTTCTTTTGGCATTTCTAATAAATAGTCAAGGCGTCTATTGGCGTTACAAAGGATGGTTGCATTTCTCAGTCGTTTAGAACAAGTTGAAGGGGAAATAATGAAGGTAATTCCAAAGAAAGTAAGATAAAATAATTTACTCCAAGCCGTACAGCAGCTGGGTGATAAATATACATTTACACCTAACTGGAACAAAAGGTGGGCAGCTGTTTATAAGCTCTAGCCACAGTACATGTAATGCATCTCCTTACTATATCTACATTTTCTTTCTTATACATGTTACTAAAAAACTTCAACAAACTCTGTCACATCTTATAACACATGTTATATAACACACTGGCTTACAAATACATGTATCTCATCTAACAAATGTTTTGTCTTTAGACAAAGCCTAGTCATGCTTTAAGTGAAATGGTCTATTGGTTTATTGGTCATGTGTAGGGTTAGTGAAATGATCACGGCTTGCTATATTGATTTGTTGTTCATATCTGGTTTGGTAAATGATCATAGCATTGTCTAGGGTCTGTTGATCATGTCTGGTTTGAGTGATCACAGCATTGTCTAGGGTCTGTTGATCATGTCTGGTTTGAGTGATCACAGCATTGTCTAGGGTCTGTTGATCATGTTTGGTTTGAGTGACATGGTCTGTTGATCATGGTTGGTTTGAGTGATCACGGCATTGTCTATGGTCTGTTGATCATGTTTGGTTTGAGTGACATGGTCTGTTGATCATGTTTGGTTTGGTAAATGATCCCAGCATTGTTTATGGTATGTTGATCATGTTTGGTTTCAGTGACATGGCCTGTTGATCATGTTTGGTTTGAGTGATCACGGCATTGTTTATGGTCTGCTGATCATGTCTGGTTTGAGTGAAATGATCACAGCATTGTCAATGGTCTGTTGATCATATTTGGTTTGAGTGAAATTGTCACAGCATTGTCTATGGTCTGCTGATCATGTTTGGTTTGAGTGAAATGACCACAGCATTGTCTATGGTCTGTTGATCATGTCTGGTTTGAGTGAAATGATCACAGCATTGTCTATGGTCTGTTGATCATGTTTGGTTTGATTGAAATGATCACAGCATTGTCTATGGTCTGTTGATCATGCCTGGTTTGAGTGAAATGATCACAGCATTGTCTATGGTCTGTTGATCATGTTTGGTTTGAGTGAAATGATCACAGCATTGTCTATGGTATGTTGATCATGTTTGGTTTGAGTGAAATGATCACAGCATTGTCTATGGTCTGTTGATCATGTTTGGTTTGAATGAAATGATCACAACATTGTCTATGGTCTGTTGATCATGCTTGGTTTGAGTGAAATGATCACAGCATTGTCTATGGTCTGATGATCATGTTTGGTTTAAGATAAATGATCACAACATTGGCTATAGTATGTTAAGTGAAATGGTCTATTGGTCTATTGATCTTATCTGGTTTGAGTAAAATGATCACAGCATTGTTTACTGAGGCATTGGTCAGGATAATGGCTTCCAGCTTACTGTTATCAGCAGCTACTGGTAGTTGTATTCCTGTGATCTGTAGACAGGAATGTTTCTGTGGTTAGGGGTAATGCTGAGTGATTAGCACAGGCTGTCTTCCCCTCTAAATGCACTTTATAATGTGTGTACAGCCAACTGTAGCATGTATAACCAAACACACATGTTGAGCTAACCAGAAACTGGGCCCATAAGGAATGCAAATAAAGTACTCATACAGAGTTCCTGGAATGGGTTTTACTCGTTATCATAAAACTTTAACAAGATTCAGCCCATATGACTTTAAGTTGTACTTAAATCAAATTACCTGCAAATAATTATCCTTGAGGCCAGCATTTTAAAAATTAAAATACTGATTTGTTTGTTTGTTTGTTGGATTGGCATTTAACGTCGTACTCAAGGGTATTTCACTTATATGATGACGGTTTGTCCACTTCACACTGTACACAGCCTTATTACAGTTATAGGGTTAGAGTTCGGATATATTTACAATGACGAAATAAGTGCATGCTTTTTTTTCTTAAAATATACAAGTATCTCCCAAAATCTTTGCACTTCATATGGATCAAACAACAAAAAATATTCTTGATCGATAAAAAATATGGCAAGTCAATATTCCTGTGTGAATGAGTCCAATGATACCCCAAGTCCAAGGTTAAGAAAACAAAGAATCGCATCTGTTTGATAACATTATCAGCTTGTTTGTTTTGCATCATATCAATTTCATAACTGGGTTTGAATTTAACACAATTGCATACCTGTCAACTCTGCTGGCACCACGGATGGCTACATAAAGATTATTGAAAATACTAGAGCATATTTAAAATATTCCCAACAGATTTTTTGGCAAACACAAAATAAAAAACTAGGTTGTTGACACATCAGAAGTTCAGAATCCTATATTGAAAGGATCATATTGGGATATACATGTAGTTCATTTAAAAATAAGAGTTCTGCACATTTTTTTACTCAATATTGTTTCTAGACACGTCCCAAAAAACATCTTGGCCATTCTGGGATGTCATGAAGAGTTAGGACTTAAAGCTGTACATTGTTCTTTTTTGTCAACCCTGTTTGACTAATACAGCCTTCCACACAGCAGGTGGTTGGATGGAGATTTCTGTTGCCCTGGTGCTTTGAGCTAAAGAGGAACAGGAAGCTGATATGCTTCCTTTTGCTGTGCTTTTGTTGGTTGTCAGTGGTGTCGGGGGTGTTTCCTTCAGCCATGGGCTGGCACGCTGTCATGTGAGTGAAATCACCTTAAGTATGGCTGATCTGTCTGTGATGTCTTTGAATATTTCCTGTTATTGTCCTGTATTTTGTTTGTTTGTTTGATTGGGGTTTAACGTCGTACTCAAGGGTATTTCACTTATATGACGATGTGCCAGCCCAATAGGTGAAGGAAACCACCCTCGACACCACTGGCAACAAACAAAGACAGGACGAGACAAATACAGGATGACAACAACAGGAAGCAATACAGACGCCACAAACAGATCGGCTTCCTTTTTCCTTTTAGCTCTGAGAGCACCAGGGCAACATGAAGCCCCCTCAAACCACCTGTGTGATTGTCCTGTCATTTCTTCTTTGTGCCAGTGTGTCAAGGGCGATATCCTACACCCATCGGGCTAGGATACCATCATGTGAGTCAAATAACCTTATATACCATGCTTAATTAACCGCAATCAAACAAACAATGTATTGGAAAGAAAACATTAGAATCGCTTTACTCTTTTTCACTGAAGGTTGAAGTGCCATTTGCTTTAACACTATGTTTAAAAGTACTTTAAAACTGTAAAATTTAAAGTGTTTTGTTCAGCTTCAAACAAAGGTTCTTCCAATGTTATGTGTAAGTAAAGACAGCACAAAAAGCTTGGGAATGCACAGCACTCAGCCGGAAGGCAAATTTTTAAAAAGCTATTAAAACTTATGATTACTTTATATTCTTTTATGACAGAGATTTGTTTAGAAATGATCCTTGTATAACCATATCACAGCAAACATGTCCAATTCATTTCAGTCGATATGTTTATATGGCTATCAAAACAAACTTAAGCTTGTAAAGACTTCAATGGTTATCTGGCCATCATTGTTTATCTCTCTATATTTTGATGTGTATACCACCTACTGCTAGAATATTTTTTATAAAGTCTTAAATCTGGATCTTACACATGATGCTTGCCTTGTACATGTAGCACCAAACCCTACATAAATTAGAGTTTTATTGTAGAGGATGAAAATATTGCTAGCATAAATTAAATGTGCTTTATAGATGGACATTCATTTTATCAGAAAATTTCTCGAAATAAAAATTCAATGTCAAGATCAAAGAATATAAAGTGCAAGACCAAAAGGACTAACTTCAGTAATACTGTTTTTACTAACCAGTAGAGAAGTACTAATTTTTCAAGTGTTTGTGCTTTGTTTTTACTGTTGGAGTACACTGCCATCAGATAAAGCCAATACCACTGAGCACACATTAAAAACCAATAAATCAAACTATTGCCAGTCAGACAAACTGTTTACAGCTGCTAGTGAGAGTGTCACAGGAGACCAAATTAGGACGGCTCAGAAAAGGAGCCGCACACAGCACCAAAATTAGAAACCTGTATTTGATGCAGATGTATATACATATGACCAAAGACAGTGTTACTGGATTACCATACCACAGATACCCAGGCAAAATCAGCTTTTTTATTTTATATTGTTCTCTCGACTGGTTAATTGGGTATCATTCCAAAAACTGAAGGAAACTGCTCCCAATGTCAAAACTAACATACTTATTATACAAGAAAAGCAGCCAAAGCAAACTGCAGTGCCATTTTAAGACGTGCAAACTTACACTGAAAGACAGTACAGCATTTGTGTTGCATCAGTTTGTTTGTTTGTTTGGTGTTTAACGTCGTACTCAAGGGTATTTCACTTATATGACGACGGACAAAAATACAGAA
>JARFOD010018405.1:0-11092 GCA_031763545.1 Mopalia muscosa
TTCTGTATTTTTGTCCGTCGTCATATAAGTGAAATACCCTTGAGTACGACATTAAACACCAATCAAACAAACAAACCAATTGGTCACGTGGTGGATCTCTGTTCTTGTCCACAGCTTACGGGGAAATTCAGCTGCTTAAAATGTGTAAATCTGTAGGATGGTTCAATATAAAATTAAACAACCTTTTGAATTTAGAACAAGTAAATTTTTTACTAGCTTTAAAAAGAATTGCATCGATATGAAATTGTATTACATCACTACATAGTCCAGTTGTATTTACACAGTTGCAATTTGCCAAACGGCGACCGAACAATTTGAGGTTATACACCGAATATTACTACAATCAAAATGGTTCCGTTTATGGCCAAGCTGCTTGTTTAGAATGTCGTGGAGGTGAGACGACGACGGTTTCAATCAAAAAGAATGTCTTAATAACAAAAACCGTTTATTTGTTTCATGTTCAAGATAAACTCGCAGAGAAAAAGTTTTTTAATAGATCTTCATCTCGAGTTTTATGGGTAGCCAATAAACAACTGAGAAACGGTAAACAAGATTAGCAATGCGCCCAATTATAAATAAATTTATAGTTTTATTTATGTTGAATTTCCGGTATTTTAACCACACTGATAGCTGGATATAGTTTTAAAAAATTACCCAACTGACGTGGTTGAAATTTTTAGCATCGGTCTCGAACGTGTCCACAAGCTCATCTTGTTCAAGAATGTGCATGCCTCAATGGTTGGATGGTTATCTCTAGTGATAGGCATCCTGGCAGAAGCAGAGATAATCGATTTCCCCAGTATTTTACCGAAATAACATCAGAGAGTTGACACAGTTAGGTACTGACCTGGTTTTAGACGATATTGTAACCCATTATGAACTATAACGGTCAATGCTTGCTGTGACAACATTCATTCCATGGATACTCTCAATCAGCGTAGTATTGATAAAATAAATAAGAACAAAAATATGTGTGCTTGTACGATAAATGAGTAATAATGGCGACTGCGTTTGCTGTAATCGGTGAAAAACCTCATAAAAGACATTTTCCAGTTATATTCAATCTTTTGTGGCTAGGATCGAAGGGCGACCCCATACATCAAAAGTTGGTTGGAAACAATGTAAAAATCGGATAATGATTTATTATGGTAACAGTGTACTGTGAAAATTTTGCTAAATGGTCAATGTATGTATATTTTTTACAGTGTGTCTGTTTGTTTGCAATTTAACGTCTGACTTAGTCACTGTGGTGTTTCACTATATAACGACTTTGCAGCGCGGTAAAACATCGCACACATTCACCAGGCGATATACACAGTGACAAGAAATGTTCCTTTTTGATTCAAAGAATAGAGAGGCCATCCTGAACACGTGATCGACAGAAAGGAAGATGGCTGGAAACCAATAGACCATACAATACCAGAAGTCTAATAACCCATGTTTGTAGTTGTTGTAAAAAGGTAGCCTTATTTAGCATTATTCTCACTGAGCGGTTTCACAAAGTAGAGTGAACTTATACAACTCTAATAAAAGATACACATGGATAGATTGTGATTTAATATTTTTGGTTTATTTCAAAACCATTGTCAAGAATGACACATATCTGTACAGAAGGTGTACTGTAAATATACCAGGAAACCTGTATGTGTGTTATCTTAGGAGACATTTATTTACACAGTCTATATACCAGGTTCAAAGACACGGCCTTAAAACAACATACTGAGAATTACCATTTAGGTAACGCAAAGATAACAGGATGAACAAAAGAGAGGCGGATATGATCAGATACGATCCCGGGAGGATGCTTGCAAATTAATCGTCATTCAATAATGTAAAAAATAACATCCATTCTCAGCTCTGCATTAGAGTGAACACTACACAGACGTGAAACTTAATCTCCCCTTATACCTTACTAACTCTGGATTAAAACTGACCATCTCCTTAAACCTTAATCCATAAGCCCATAGCGTACACGATGAATCTTATGCCATTCTCTACATTTCTAAAAAAAAAGGTTAATATGTCACGTGTTATATAGGCCTACCTAAACTTTTGAAGCTAACCTATTATTGTTTTTCAGGTTTCTGGTTTCCGATTAATCCACTCACAAACCAGGATGAGTGCTGAAGGTGGGGGTTCCCTGAAAGGTCAGTTTGATAAATATTGTCGGTTTGGAAACCCAACAAAAACAACCATGACAACATCTGCCTGCAATAAGATGTTGCGAGAGGCCAAGGTGACAACCGGTCCGGGGTCAAAATATTCCAGCGCCGATGTCGACATCGCTTTTAGTAAAGTCAAACAAAAGACTCAAAAGTAAGTGGGTGTACTTTTTTCCCCAATATATTTGAGCCACCTTTATATTTGGTTAAAACGTCAATAATTGTCCTTGGGTTGTATAGTATCTGTTTGACTTTATGTGTCCGTTTGTACGCTCAAGAACTATGAATTGGCAAATTAATGCGTGTTTTTTTCTTGTTTGTTACCAGGATACCCCAACAACACAGCAACGTAGAATTCTTAAATGTTTACTGAATATATTTACTATGTGCACCAGTAACTATATATCGCAATACAGCGTCACCGGAATGGAATTTACAGTGATCTCCCTTTTCTCTAGTCTTATGGCTTTATAACTTTAAACCGAATTGTTTAATGGCCAAATGAAGGTATTTTCTTTATCCAATAGAATTGTTGCAGTATGCAATAATAAAGTATTCGTAACCTCAGTTCTTCCGTTATTTAACTGTTTTTAAGATCCATATTTACAATCAAATTATCAATCAAAATATAAATGGAAGGCGACCACACATTATTGAAAATGTTACATAAATATGGATTTTCATGGTACCTTGATTGTGTTGTTTGATTGAGGTTTGACGTCGTACTTAATTGTATTCTTAATCTTTATATGACGACCGAATGCCCACTTCACGCTTCCTTGCCTAATAATGACGGAATACCTGGAGGAAACCTCGTAAAAACCAACCCCGCTATTGCCGGAACCGTAATGTGTGACTCACGCATATGCATGATGGTCAATATAAGGACTCGATCCTGTAAACATCGAAGTAGAATTAGTAAGAGCAAATGCAAATCACTTTAAGCCTCGGCCGCGGATTGCATGGTCCCTTGAACAATTTATTGAAACTTAATCTCATCGTTTTCATATTAATGTAATATTTTTAAAACTTATTTATGTTAAACCGCCAGAAAAGGATAATAATTGATTAATATAGATCAGAATCAATACAGAAGCATCATACCATAGTTTTAATTCACTTTGAAGAAAAATGTATAACATGCAGCCTTTTAGTTACTCTGGTACTCGATACAGTGTACATCTAAGTTAAATTCTGGGTCATACAGGGTTCACTATTTCACCCGAAATTTCGACAACTGTTGACAGGCCTTTTTTCAATTTTTGCCCCTGTTTATTCGTATGAGAGTATATATTTTACCACATAAAGACGAACTAGTTAATAAATTGCTTGGCACTACTGTACAGCTCAAATACTGGAATTGTTATCTGTATTTTGAATAAACTTTGTTGTTTTAGACAATCGATGTTTATTTGGTTATGTATATTCTGGCTTGTCTTTACTGGTTATACTGATACCAGAAGTCTTTTCACCCGAAGGCGACTGTTCCTTTCGTGTTTATACACGATATTTTTGTTAGCAGTGTCTACCATATATTTAAACATATTTTATACTGTTGGTTCAACTCCCACTACACTCTTTACGTTGCAGAGAAATTAATTTTGATGAGTTCAAAAAGTTATTGGATGAGTTATCAAAGAAAAAAGGAGGACAGACAACGGAGGAGATCTCTAATAAAATTACAAAAGTTGCTGGCCCATCTACACAAGGAACAACGGTAAGTCATACGACTAGATGATCAAGTGTTGTCTTACAGTCTGATTTTTTCTTCAAGTAGACCTAATTTCCAGCGAAAACAGAGCTTTGGTTACATACACGACACTGCACAGTTGTTTTTTTTTTAGCTCAAAGCTAAATAGGCCACATTGATTATAGGGGATGTAGGCACTCATCTTCCCAGCGAAGATCAGGCAATGAAATAAAGCTGTATTTTAAAGGGATCTAATAGCACATTATATTGAAACGTTTTTTATTATACAAAACGCATTTAGAATAATTTTTCAGATTTATTGTATATTTCCGCGAAATGTTTTGATGCACATTTTCCGCCGGTTAAAGTTTTTTTTTAGTCCACCCCAAAGGCATCCGTCCCCGTGAGGGAGCGGGTGGGCCATGGCCCTGCAAAATACTCCCTCGGCTTCCTCGATCGATCGTAAGAGGTGAGAAAAGAGGATGCTTTCTGTTGCCCTGGTGTTCCCTGAGCTAAAGGGTAACTGGAAGCAGATTTGTTTGTGATGTTCTATATTTGTGTCCGTCGCCATATAAGTGAAATACCCTTGAGTATGACGTTAAACACCAATCAAACAAACAAACAAACCAAAGGCATCCGTAGCATAGACAGAAAAACTGAATTGTTCTCTGACTTGCAGGCTTGTCTCTTGTAAAGAGGACATTTGATGCCAGTAGTTCCTTGTTCAATATAAAGATCCACCGTCAGCTATATACTCGGGGTTCAACCCTCTTCTTAACATGTTACAACTATTTTGGCAAAGAAAATAGAAAAGCGTAGTGTATTAACTTATTTGTGTCTTTGCTGACTCACCCGACAGATGTCCAAACTCATCGTCTTGGAAGCTTCCTCCCTATCACTTACCAAACGGAGGTGGTGTCAGTGTATATATAAACATTCCTAACGGCAAGCGTTTTCTGGAATGTTTATTGTTTGAATTTACAAAATGGGCGTTATCGTTGTTCGTTTCATCAAACCCATAAGGTTTTGGCGAGAGGTGTAAATATATTATCATGTTGGACAAAACCTCATGAGAACAAGATCGTTTTAAACTGTGTACAGGAGCGAGACAATTTCAAAAGTTTTGGTAGAACAGCTAAAGGACCTTTAGGAGTAACTGGGTTACAGTACTATAGTATTTAAGTTCGCTTTAATGATCAAGTGATAGATTGCGGTCTTTCTGAGATTAAGCGATAGTTTTTCAGCCTAGAAATAAATGAATACGCCCGTTCGCGGAAATCGCTTCTTAGAAATCACTTCTAAAACAAAGTATGACCGCTAGAATTCAGATTTAGGCTTCGAAGCGAACACAATTGTTCACCAATGTTATTTTGCAATACCGTCTATAGCCATTTTATGAAAACAGAGACTCTTTTTAAGCGTGGAAGAGGTCACTTTTTAAGCGTGGAAGAGGTCCTTGTGAATAACATTATTTACAGAAAGAGATACAGGCAGTCGAGACATATGCTTCGAAATGGATTTTATAGACATAGAACAGTCCATATTGTACTATGCATTCGTTCCTTATCGAAGTAGTGTGGGTGATCTTTGGTTTCAGTAAAAAGTGCATGTAATCGATCAACCAACCACTTGAAAGGAAATGGATAGTGAGATATACCCCAGTACTGTTAACCATCCCTTTGCCAGACTGACACTAAAACGAAAGATTTGTTATAGACTTTCTACAATGGCAGGGTGTATCTTGCAGATTAAACAAATTGCCTTATTTTTCATAAATCGCTTCGGTGTTTTATATTTTGATTTTGTCTACCCTGAACTGTAAACACACGGGGTTTTCTTAATGTTAAGAACCCAATAATATCAATATTGAATTGCTGTAACATTTTGTTGTATTGTTAGAATGTTCATGCTGTTGTTTGAAGCCGCGCACATGTGCACTAGTCCTACTTCGATATACCGTCCACGTGATCGAGTCCACCTGTCGACCATCAAGTGTATGGGCGAGTCACAAGATGTGGTTTTGGCAATGGCGAAGGGTGGTTTTTAGGGTTTCCTCGTGGTTTTCCACCGTTTTCAAGATAGGGACAGTGCGAAGTGGAAAAGCTGTCTATATAAGTGAGATACCACTGAATGCGGCGTTATCCCCCTAATCAAACAAATAAATCTTATTTACAGTTATATAAAATAACCCCTGCTTTCAACGCCGATATAAGGCCTACAAATGATTCTTTCTCTGTTTTGTTGACTTTGGAACCAATAAACCTTGATTACTACAAGTGCAAAATTATGAGATCTGGTTAGACGTACCATCGAACAATCTGGCAAGAAATTAATTTGGCATAGCTGATTTATGAAAGCTGTAGTTACCAATACTGCTCGTGACGCTATACGTCGTCACCAACAAGTCAGTAAGCCTTAAGAAATATGATTAACACCCTTATTAACCCGTTCTAATAAGCTCCTCACATTAATAGTTTTTGTTAAGTGGACAGCAAGGTGCTTCGAGTCTTGTTCTGGAAGAGGTTAATGATTTGATAATCTACGATCGCTCTAGATGACTACTATAACATATTTTCACTGGTTTTATTAATCGACATACACGTGGCAGTGTAAAAAAAAAATGTAACTATATACATGTATATTGTGGAGAAGGAAAATTTTGATTATTTGTTAAAGTAATGTCTTCTTCATATTTCCAGAAAGTTGCCCGTAAAGATGTCGTAGACCATTTAACAGATACCACAAAATACACCGGGTCTCATAAAGAGAGGTTTGACGATAGCGGCAAGGGAAAAGGTATTGATGGTAGAAAGGACCGCCCTGAGCAGTCTGGCTATGTGACTGGATACAAGGAAAAAGGCAGTTATGACAAGAAAGGCGATGAACCACAAGACTAATATAGAGGAGTTAATGCACAAGGGGGAGACACCCAAGCGACTCGTTTAATTTTAGGCAAACTGTGCTGTCCCGTACTGCCAAGTATATTGGACCAGAAACCCCCAAATAAGCTCACTTGAAACCATATCACATTACCATGCAGTCAAGCTACTAACATCAGTTGGGTTCAGTTTGGTGTTCATGGGGCACCTCATTTGAAACCATATTATGTTACCATGCAGTCAAGCTACTAACCTCATTTGGGTTCAGTTTGGAGTTCATAGGGCACCTCATTGGAACCCATATAAGGTTACCATGCAGTCAAGCTACTAACCTCATTTGGGTTCAGTTTGGTGTCCATGGGGCAGCTCATTTGAAACCATATGATGTTACCATGCAGTCAAGCTACTAACCTCATTTGGGTTCAGTTTGGTGTTCATAGGGCACCTCATTTGAAACCATATGATGTTACCATGCAGTCAAGCTACTAACCTCATTTGGGTTCAGTTTGGTGTTCATGGGGCACCTCATTTGAACCCATATAAGGTTACCATGCAGTCAAGCTACTAACCTCATTTGGGCTCAGTTTGGTGTTCATGGGAGCATTAATAAATAGTCCTGTGTGAGGTGTGAACTGGTACTTTTCTTCGCGTAGTTTTATGGTCGATATAATGGTCGTTAGTTACCCAATAAGTATGTACTTAGATATCACACAATAGTTATTATACAGGTCATTCTCAAATTTATTATTCAAGGTACCTGTTCGTGTATTCAGAGACAACTTTTAATATATTATCGACGTTTTACAATTTAATATCGCACAAAAATTTAAACAAAATAAACGTTTTATATCAGGTATATTTATGTAGTGATACTTTTCAAACTCTTGTTATCTACGATATTCATGGTTGGGTAATATAACTATGTAATAGCTTAACGATTGGCCGTCGCTCTCCATTGCCGCTACGTTGGATTATCACCTTACCGATACTGGATGATTCGGTTCAGGTATGGATTACATTCGTGTCATGATATTTGAAAGCTTATAATCGGACAATTATATTACATATATAAATTGCAAAATACGTATGCTGCTAACAAAGACCCATGAAATGTGCCTATTGCGATTGTGTGTATAAAAAAATTACCTGACTCACGAACCAATCCAAACCCAATACAACATTCATCTCTTAACGTTCATTCACACGTACTTGTATATACAAAAAGTATCAACATTCTACTTCCGGTGGAGAAATGCGAATTCGTTACTGTATGTTTTATAAATATAAAACGTTAGATGTAGAACTTTACTTTAACTCTAATAGTTGCATTCTGAAGGTGTTTCATTCGGGGATATGCGCTCTTTCGTATTGACTTTTATTGAAATATTTCCCATTGTTAAGTGTAACAATTTTATAAAGAATACAAATAACGTTAAAACCATCTATTTGGTTTACAGAATAACTTAAATATTCTAGATATCATGATTTGTAGAAACAGTGTTTCTCGAAGTAACTAAAGGTAAATATCTGACAAAAGAACTGTTTTCAACGATCTAATCAATCTATGCCATAGTTGTCGACCCTTGCTTTGGTCTTCAACAAGTCTCAAGTGAGAAACGTTTGCATAAGTACATTCTAAAATAGAATCGATTCTACTTCCTACGTCGAGACAATGACTCTAAGATACACCCGGACCATCTTGATGTGCACCTCTTTTGTTTGCTGGTCTGTGACATACGTCGCCCTAAATATTGACGGAAATGACGCGATGACCTGGCATAATAGCGTACGAGAGCTGTCTTAGTCTCGTCGACTATAGAAACTCTCGTGAGAATATGATTAGTATGAGTGTTGATAACTCTTTTGCTCTCAAAATCGGACCACGGGGACGTTTGGATGGAGACTTTACCAATGAAGTTGTTGTCGTGCAGAATTGTATGATTGATATACAAACCTTTCCCATGATTCCACGCGTTAAATTATTCCAATACGTTCTTCTACTAGTCCTATAATTTGGTATTTTTGATACTCTGTTCTAAAGCATTACTTTTTTATTTTGACTTTCCTTTGAATCTGAGCTCATTCCATATAGCTATATATGATTTTGGTATATGACTGCTGACAAACACAACAAATATCCATGTTTATTATTAAAATGTTGTTATGAATAGTTTTTTGTTTGTTTGTCGGTCTCCCATGTCGAAACTCGTATCTTCAAAATAAAACAAAATTATGTATTTTATAAACGGTTCATCTGAGGCCTCGCTGTTACGGACCCCCAATGTAACAAATCAGATGAGCACATTATAATATTTTGTGTGAGTAAATATTTGTTAAATAGTAATGTAAGTATTTTGTGTGCTTATAAAAATTTATTGTTGTTGTAAAGTAGGCCTGATGACAGCCAGGGTGTAGAGCTATAGAATCTAGTGTTATTTTGTGTGTATTCTTACTGCGTGTTTCTTTTTTAATAACTTACCAGAATCTATATTTATTTTGTAAAAAAATTAATACATTACCACTTACGATAAACACACACAGAAGAGCAGGTACATTCGCCTGGCTGCCCAGTGTCAGTTATTTTTCCAGCAACGGTAGATAACTCTTCCTCGTAGTATTTGTTTTTGCGAAGCATCATATTTATGGCAATTACCGGCTTCTTGGCATAGTACATTTTTACTATCGTTATTGATCTACGTTCATGACAAAAGGCCCTGTCGTTACCCTTATATATTTTTACCACTTTTATATAATATGTTTTTTATGTTATTTGTTCTTAAGCTTATTTATCATTATTTCCTACTTAAGCCATCTTTGTGGGGAAATGAAAATATTAATTACAATGTAATCACACACTCATTGTACCCGAAACCAATGTACTAAGATGCATGTTATAGCTAGTATGCTTAGCCTCTTCACTTGAACTACAGTGCTGTGTGTTTACCGTATGTAACATACTGTTCATATTGCTTCTGTTATTTTCCCCACCTAGCATTTTGGAAAGTTTCGTCTTTAATCTTTTCTGATTGTGTTATTACTTATATTTTTGACACTGTTCTTTAAATGCACAACGATCAAACATTTCCTATAAAACAAACAAAATGTTTGCTAATCGTTTAAAACTGCCAAATAAATAAATAACACAGAATATAGACATCGTCATAATATTGTTCAGCCTTTGCGACCAGTATCTGTTTGGATTTGGGTCTCATATCTTTAAACAAACTTACTTGTATCACAATTGAATCTACAAAATTGCAGCAATAACCAATCTTCACATTGTCAACTGAATTATATTCTGATACTAGGACGGGTTGATATTCTGTATAAAATTTATATCCGTTTATCTCTACACATCCTTCATATTCTGACCTTTCAACCGTCTTCCAAAGGCAATGCTGATGTCCACACAAGGCAATGCTGACATCACCACAAGGCAATGCTGACATCCCCACAAGGCAATGCTGACATCACCACAGGGCAATGCTGACATCCCCACAAGGCAATGCTGACATCACCACAAGGCAATGCTGATATACACACAAGGCAATGCTGACATCACCACAAGGCAATGCTGATATCCCCACATGGCAATGCTGATATCCCCATAAGGCAATGCTGATATCCCCATAAGGCAATGCTGACATCACCACTAGGCAATGCTGATATCCCCACATGGCAATGCTGATATCATCACAAGGCAATGCTGATATCCCCATAAGGCAATGTTGCTGTCCCCACAGAGCAAAGCTGATGCCCACACAAGGCAATGCTGATATCCCCAAAAGTCCGGGGATAGATTTTTAAGTGGATACTCACCTTGTCGCGAGAAAATTGGTTTATCCAGGTAGCAAATACTTCGGAACTTCGTAATCTGGAACAAAAGAAGACAAATATATATTTACTGTAAACGTCTATATATGACAGGTTATATCCCGTGTATCAACTCTACTAAATTCATTTGTTCATTAGCTTTATCCTGGAAACAGTCCATTCATATAACAATCTTCCATATAGAGATGTAGGTACTTCTTAGCAATAACTTTGGACAAATTTAGAACTATTTCAGGAATATACGATTGCCTTTATATGACCTACTCTCTAGTAGATCTATATTTATATTACGTATATAAGAATTTCTTTGTTCTTAATTGTTATATAGATTTTTATTTTTTGTATACTTCCTTATTTTTTTGTTGACAATAAATTACCCCTAGAAATAATACAATTTGTTCGATTTCTTAATAAGACATTAGATTGTTGTTTGTTTTTACTAACCATACAATTTTTAGCCCACAGTCATTCTGACTGTGGGCTATTCTCATCACTCTCCGTGGTCCGTCCGTCCGTCCCATAACAAT
>JARFOD010018416.1:0-11092 GCA_031763545.1 Mopalia muscosa
GTGAACATGATAAGTAGAGAATAAATTCGCAGATTAACTTCAAACTTGGTTTGTAGCTTCCTTTTGTTAAGATGTTGGACGAGATTACATTTCACCAAATTTGTAAAACAGAATGATCATTATTACATAATTTTAAAATATTCATGCATGTATGTGTTGTGAACTCTATAACTCTGTATCAAATTCACAGATTAATGTGAAACTTGAAATATAGTCTTATCTTATTAATATAATAGATGGGATTGAATTTCATCAAATTCCGTAAAATAAAATGGCCTTTAATGTATCATTTTATCATATCAGGGTATGTCTTTAGTGGCGAACGATTGTTGGGTTATGTATAGGTCGCCACCTCTCCGATTTGGCGAACCGTTTACCGTTCCCCAACAACAAGGTCATGTTAAACTAACTACTAATTTTCTCCTTATACGCCATGTTAAAAGAGTGTAGACACAAGAAAAAAAGAACATTTAAGTTTTGTTTTAGTCTCTAGGAACCTTCTGTTATCTACAAAAGGCGATTGTATGAAATCAATAGTTTAAGTAGTTGGAATTTCAGCCGCAAGGCACCTATACGAAAATTGGACCCTAAATGGGGTAGATTCAGTAGATATTTCGATCTCAAATTATAAGCACTTGGAAAGTTTAATTTGAAAATGAAATGATTAGAGTCAAATCAAATTACTGACTTTTGTGTTAAAAAAAAGTTTTATCAATTCATGAATACATGTATTGTATAAAATTACAATCATTTGGGAAGATATAAATTATTTGTTTACTTTTTAAGGGTGACTCAACTGTAAGTGATCAATTATTAATACCATTATAAATTTTTAAAAATAATAAATAATAAAACAGTTATTACAAAATTTTTCTTCTATTTTTCTTTGTTTATACCAAGAAATCCAGTCTTATTTAGGCTGTGTGTAAAAACTTGTTACGGGGAGCTAAGTCTAAGGGTCTGTACAGTACATATTTATAAAATAGCACTGTTGTAAAAGACACAACTCTCAATGCTGATGTCAGATAAGAGATTTTTTAAATGAGATAACGAACACCCAACAGGCTTTCTTGTCAAAAGCACTGCTACATGGTTACATTCAGTTCTGATTTGCAATTCATGTATATTTTTAATAAACACCCAAAAAATAACTTTATATATTTGGCAGTTTTTAATTAACAATAACCAGAAAATGATGCATGGCAACCGATTTTGTAAAACTGGTTGCCAGCTATGAAATAGTGGTAACCAGAAAACAGGTTACCATGACTGGGCCTTAAGTCAGAACCTGCATATCCACACCTATGTGTTCTGAACATGACAATTTTTAGATCAAATTTACGGATTGACTTGAAACAAGGAAGTTAGCTTCGTACTACTAAGACATAGGATATTATTGCTTTTCACAAAGCAATATGGTCCCCATTGCATAATTTTGTAATATTCACCTCTACATGATAATTTTGAGAACAAATTCACTGAATACTTGAAACTTTTACGGAAGCTTCCCCCCCATTAAGACAAATATTAGGATTTCATTTCTACAAATTCCGCAAAACACCGTAGCAGCCGTTGTGTAACTTATATATTTCCATCTTAGAAAATAGTTTCCTCCAGTTAAGAAATCAGTGGGATTGCATTTCATTTAATTCTGCAAACCAAAATGGCCATCACTCAAATTGAGATATTAGCTTTGCTGTTTGTGTTAATATTTATAGATGTGGTTGTATTTCACTAGGTTTCACAACAAAATGGCCAACCTTGCATATGGCACCAAAATGGGGATTAACACCACAACTTTACTCTTTGGTTCTTAAACAAAAGGAGAAAAAAAAGTGATTTTACTGCGATTATGAGTATATTTTTTTTAAAAAGGCATCTAGTGGTGAACCTGCTAGCTACTCAGCTTGTAAAATATTATAAATTTCTAAAGATTCATTTTATTCAAGTTTCTTTAAGAAGCTGGCAGTCAGGGCACAACTTCCTTTTGGTCTCAGATCCAATGGGTGATGGTATTGTGATTGTTTATTACCAGTCCAAGGTGGTTTCCTTCACCGAATAGGCTAACACACTACCATGTGAGTGAAGTAATTGTAAATATGCAGCAAAACCTCAAACAGCAAAAAAGTTTATAAATATATATATAATTAATTACAGATGTCCTACTGATTTTAAAAAATGTGTCCTTAACTGTATAGTGCAACTACATTATTACAAGTGTTTTGTCAGTTTTATTCAATATATTTAATTGAAGAAAGTGTTGTATTTGTGGGAATCTGTACTGGAGTATTTCATATTATTTAATGGTACTGTTAAGATTGCTTATCAAGCAACTGTATTTAGAAAATAAAAGCTTGGGTGGTAATCTGTTACCCTTTCTCAAAAATATAAGCTCGGGTGGGAATCTGTTACAGTGTTACCCCTTCTCAAAAATATAAGCTTGGGTGGTAATCTGTTATCCCTTCTAAAAAATATAACCTTGGTTGGTAAGCTGTTAGCCCTTCTCAAAAATATAAGCTTAGTTGGAAATCTGTTACCCCTTCTCAAAAATATAAGCTTGGGTGGTAAGCTGTTACCCCTTCTCAAAAATATAACCTTGGATGGAAATCTGTTACCCCTTCTCAAAAATATAACCTTGGGTGGTAATCTGTTACCCCTTCTCAAAAATATAAGCTTGGGTGGTAATCTGTTACCCCTTCTCAAAAATATAAGCTTGGGTGGAAATCTGTTACCCTTTCTCAAAAATATAAGCTTGGATGGAAATCTGTTACCCTTTCTCAAAAATATAAGCTTGGATGGAAATCTGTTACCCCTTCTCAAAAATATAAGCTTGGGTGGTAATCTGTTACCCCTTCTCAAAAATATAACCTTGAGTGGTAATCTGTTACCCCTTCTAAAAAATATAAATATAAGCTTGGGTGGTAATCTGTTACCCCTTCTGAAAAATATAAGCTTGGGTGGTAATCTGTTACCCCTTCTTAAAAATATAACCTTGGTTGGTAATCTGTTACCCCTTCTAAAAAAATATAACCTTGGGTCGTAATCTGTTACCCCTTCTCAAAAATATAACCTTGGGTTACAATTCCACCGTTTTGATTTCAGTAAACCAGAGTTGGCCAGACTCCGATTGGAAGCGGGTTGTTGTATACTAAAGTTGGCAGAAGAAGTTTGTTTTGCGGAGATTGTGTCACGAGAACAGTTCCAAGCTCTGGCTCTTTTAATAAATGTGAGTATTTGTTTCAACTGTAACTAAGACTTTTGGTGGTTTCTGTTGCGTTGGTGCTCATGTAACTAATGGGCCGTATTAACCTGTCTGCCATGATTTCTCATTACACCTATCTGTGTGTCCTGCGTCTGTCTTAGGGACCATATACAATTACACCTGTCGTCTGGAGGCGATGTTCATTCTCTCGAAGACCTGTAACACAAATTTTTTATTATTATTTTTTTAATTTTTAAAAACCATTTTGTACTTCTAATGAATCTAAATCACTGCATATCTTATTGCTAAATACTCGTTGAAAAGGACACATTCAATTAACTTGTTTTTAAACTTATAATTTATGAGCACTGACCCAAGTTGTATACCCTTTTCATCCGTAGAAAAAGTATAACATAGTTACAATTTATTTTGACCACCTACGCTTTCAAAACATTGAGGTTAAAACATCTGCCAAATTGTAAAAAAAAAAAAAAAATCTCTTTACTATAAAACATCACTTGATACCAGATACCAACCCATAGAGCAGGCAAAGGCAATAACAATTGGCTGTAGAGTCTGAGACAGCCAGCCAGATAGCAGCTAACACAGGCAGAGGCATTCTATTTTGGGCTATTAATAGATTCACATGCTCCAATGATAGTACAATATTATGAAGATTGTATTTTTTAAACAAATTTCTTTTGTTTTGCTGCTTAGAATTCCAATTCAGCATTAGTCATAGCAACAGATATGTTTGGGTTTTTTTTCTCTACAATTCAGCAATGGAATTCAGTTTTCATGCAATAAATTGTGTTTTTGATCGGACTTTGACATGAGTCCAATACGACCCTGGTTGTTCATAAATAAGGCTCTGAGTGGGTAAAGCGGTGGGCGAAGGGTAAACCCCTGCCAATAATTATACACATGTTTAATGTTTACACAATACAGAAATCGTTTGTTTTGAAGTTGTGATTTATTGTCCCTGTGACTTCGCTGTGTTTTAATCAGATCTTTATTTGTGCTATGTTTGGGTTAAGTGGATTATTTCCATATTTTGAAACAAGATAAAACTTTCTGTTTATAATAAAATATCAAACTTAATAATGGATTACTATAAAATATATCGCATACACCCTTTGCTCGTCGTTATAGCTCTTGTTTTGTCTTCTATCAATGCCTTTGGCTGAATTAAGTGAAATTAACCCTTTCACTGCTGGACTGTACAATATGCATATATCTATTGCTGGGCTTAAACACTAATTATTAGTCATTGGTGAGAAACTTTGAGGTTAAAATACACCATGAATTATTCATGAATAATTGGAAATAGAGCATCAATGTTTTTATACATCAGTCGCTGATCAGCATACATTAGCACATAATGGAAGTTTGTTTATGGTGCCAATTGGTGTATATCAGCAGTGAAAGGGTTAATAAATAAGTATGAATATATGAAGGCCAAAATGGCGATGCTGGAAACGAGAGCAACAACAACAAGTCTATCCTATGAAAAATATGCAAACAACATCTCAAACAAAGAAGGCCTAGACATAAATTTCTTTTATAGTCCTATAATTCTGTCAGATTATATAGACTATGAAAGCATTACTACACTATGTCTGTTTCATCGGGAAATGAACCTATGTACACTACACATAAAATACTGAATACGCCTGCTGCATGATGATCTAATTATCATCCCTTTTTTGTTACTAAATTTCTGACAACCAAAGGTATGCTTTTGTGTTTCCATCACTGTTAGTTGTGAGTATATGCCGTTAATGACAGTGAACACTGTGCGCTGTTATAATCTCGCTGCTGGGGGTCTACTTCCTGATCAAGGTGTCTGAACTTGGGTGCGTGCCCTGTAGAGGCTAAGCTTACACAGCATGTGTTCTATCTTTGTCAGTCAGTGAAATATACTCCTATGGTTTTTGCCTTTGTCTTGAAAGTCTACACAAGACGATTGGAGCAGGAACAAAGGTTGGATATTGTCTCTTATGTCATTGTTTATTGCCTATGTTGATTGAGGTTGCTTTCATTGACATCATTCAACAACACACATGTCATATAAGTAAGGTTGTCTTTTTCTGGGTTAATTTACTACCCAGTTTTCTACCGACAATAATGCTGGCCTATGATCTGTAATTGAGATTTAATCCTGTTGATCCAACATCAGATGAATAAAGAATAAAATACCCATGACTATGATGTTAATCCCCAAACAAACAAGACTTGGTTCACACTCATTTTAGTTGTAAGCTGTTCTCCTGTAACTGAATTCATATGTAGGTTCACTATGTTGAAGTATGTTCTCTCTGGGAACTGGAATACTGGTGATGGAAGAGGAATATCATAAATGTACCAGTTAGGTTCTTTCACACAGAATCCCTGATAAGAAGTGGCCATCTGTTCTCTAATAGAGGAGACTAAGATTTGATGCTCCATTTGTTACAGGATAGTTGTTATGAAGTGAGGTTGTTGTTTGCTGCGAAGCTCAACAAAGGGCTGTTAACTCTACGTTTACCGTTAGAGTATATGAGCATATTCTCTCTGGCAGCTAATGATCCCTTGAAGGAGAGACGTGTTCAAGTGAAACAGTTTCTAATCTCAAACATGCAGAAGAGGAGAGATTACCTGAGAAATAATCCTGGTGCTGGAGGTAAGTCTCATTTGACACGTTTATAAACTGTTCAAACTTACAAAGGTGTCCATGTTCATTCATCAATTTGTCTATATTGTGCAAATGTTCCAAAATACTGTCTATACATGAGCTGGAGGAACGTTTCACAGGCTACATCATTTTTCAATAGTGTTAGTCCAGATGTATCTATTACTGTTCAGGTGTCATACAGGTATAATAATGGGAGAACAGTAAATACAGTAAAAGCTGATTGATGATTATGTCACCACAACTATTTGTTTCAGCTAAGATGTTTTCCTTGTTACCTGATTATGTACTACCATACACAATCTACTTGTTGGCTCATGACCCGGACTTAAAAACCTATGACCACCTTGAGGCTTTAACAAACATAAAAGAGTAAGTTCTTGTCTGTTGTGCATCTTTCTAACAGTGTGTCCGTACAGCTATGTGTTCTGTTATGACAGTTATCAATCCTCACCAGCCAGCTTATCTCCATACTCTAAGAGATAACAGGCTGATATACCATATAGTCTGGCTGTTCTGTGATGAAGGATTTGTCAAAAGGGCCCTAAATGTGTGCGGCTGGTTCTCGCCCAATCTGATTTTTAGGCGACCAGGAACAAGTTACTTAACATAACACTTATCCCTCTCTCTTTCCATAAATCTGAAGGGTAAACATTTTCTTATTCAAGGGTAGTTTTGTACTCACTGGCTAATGGGAAAAAGTTTTTGTGGAAAGTGAAGAATTCAATCTGTATTTATGCTTTATCACAGATTATGACTGTGTCTGCTTTCTCAAAGATAACGCCCACACACACACTCTGTATTTCTACACGTGTTAAAGGAAATGGGAACACAATTTCTGATTTTCACATATATTTTATTTGTCAATCCACTTAATTCTACTGCGTGCCACAAAGTTGTTACAATTTTGCTGATTACCTGTGCACCTGTTTATTCCAGCTGTTTATGGTTCATCCTGGAACCATTGATAACAAAGAATGAGGATTACAACTATAACTTCTTCCGGAGGATGTTAGAGAACATTAAACAGACTAAAGATGTTCAGGGACCGGAGGATGAGGAAATGAACAAGGTGAGAAATAGTTATGTTTAAAATTATTTTCTCACTCTCACGCTAACAGTCGAGTGTTTCAGACTGTCAAGACGTCTTTACTTAGCACTGGAGAAATAGCTGTCTTCCAACAGTAAAATCTTTTAAATTAGGTGGTTGAGTTATTGCTATTTATTGTTTTAGTCCACTTCTGTCATATGACAAACTGCCTCGCTTACATTGTTGGGTAATAAATACAAAGTTGTTTAATAATCATGTAATATGTTAAGTTGTTTAGTTTGATGTCTTTCTATATTTTCTTCATCTTTTCCAGAAATATAATATTGATATGTACTAAATATTAAGTTTTACCTACCTAAGATGATTTCAATTCCCTTACAATAACTCATAAATGTTCAGTGCTTGCTTGAAATTAGGAATTCTTTGACCAAATTGTTTACATATATTGCAACAACAACAAAATCATGTGACAAAATTATTATATTTGTTGTGTTTTTTTGTAGAAACTTTATGCTGTATGTGACTTAGCTATGGGCATAGTCATGACAAAAACAACAAACTTTGTCCTGAAGGAATCCCAAGCTGAACCAGTCTTACCCTCTAAACTGTACACTAAACCAGATAAGGTAATCTCTTATTTTATCCTACATGGCTAAGTGGTGAGCATTTCAGACTATTGATTCTCCTTTCGCTGTACTGCTCACAGGTTTGAGTCCATTCAAAGATCTAGGTGTAAGAGCAAATAATGACTTCAACTTCAGTGACTTCGACAATTGCAGGGGTGTTTTGTACTTGCTTTCCTCCTAGCTTTCCATAGTATTTAAGTAAGGCAGTGTAAGAAGTAGACAATCTGCCCTCATATAAGTGAAATATTTTTTGAGTACAACTTTAACCCTAATTTAAAGAACAGTCTTATAACCTGTTTTGTTGTTAACAGAATCATCTAACTCTGTTTTGAACGTGGGTTAGTGAATGTGCTTTCGATGCCTACATCGATGTACCATTCACAGGATCGAGTCCATCTATCGACCCTTAGGTATATGAGTGAGTCACATGATGTGGCTCTGGCTATCGTGGGGGTAGTTTTTACCAGGTTTCCTCCTGGTTTTCCACTGTAACAAGGCAAGGAACAGTGGGAAGTAGACAATCCGTCGTCATATAAGTAAAATACCCTTGAGTACGACGTTAAACCCCAAGCAAACAAACAAATCTAAGGCTGCTTTATTACTAAAATCTGATTCATCTATTTCATTGTTAACAAAACCTCATAAGGAATTTTGTTGTTAAAATGTCAAAAGCAGTTTTAGTATCAGATGCTCACAACCTTCATCATATCATAGTGATGTGAACCTGATTTATTGTTGTTGTTATCAACAGAATTACACAAACACAGAAACATACTTGCCCAAAGAATTCCAGTTTGATGCTCCTAAAGTTCATGTAAGTATTCTTTTGATGGATTTGTAACTCACAATGTTACAAGTGCTATTATTATTTTCAATTAAGCAGTCATTGTTGTACATATATTTTTGGGATAATTTCTCTCCATACAGCTAAGCATTGCCCAAATGCCTGCTGAATAGCCCAGCTAAAGTAGCCTGTGTTATAATGTACCAAGGGGATGTTTCCATAACTCATCAGTATCTCCAGAAAAAAGATAGCAAGAATGGTAATGCATCATCTCTGGAAGATGTCTAAATTGCACCAAGCTACCACAGTTCAATATTTTGTCATTGTTTTATGATAGCAGAAGAGGGTAATAGATGGAATGTTACCACAACGCCTTCAGGGGATATATACAATCTAGAAAGTTAACACAATTCCTTAATACTTCATTGTTTTATTAAACCAGAAAAGGAGTAACAGTGGATATGTTAACTCAACTGAAAAGTGGTAAAAAAGTGAGATAACTGATTAATATTTCATTTTTATACCTGAAAAAGATTACAGAGGGAATGTTTAACATTTTGGTAATACCACATTGCTTTCACAAGATCTAAAATCTTTGAGGCTACCACCATTCATATATCTTTGTTTTCTATACTAGAAAAAGATAATAGAAGGAATGTTACCACACCGCCTTCCTAAGATATCTAAAATCTACAAGCCCTCCACCCCTGCAACCACTACCACAATAATTGTCGAGAGCCCAAAACCTGTGGTGAACCCCTCATCACGAACTCCTACTAAAAAGTCTCTGGAAGGAAAACTAAAAGAAGAAAAGAGAGAGAAGCTGAAAAAGGAAAAGGAGGCTAAGAATAAGATAAAGAAGGACATCCAGGAAAAGTAAATATAACTCATTTAGGTGGCCTTTAGAAGTTCGCTGATTAAGAACAATGGAAAACTACTGGTGGATTCATGACTTTGTTTTTTGTTGATACTCACACAGTTTTCAAGTCACTTTATTAAGGCAATGCTGTATTAACACAGAAATGTTGTCTTCATGAACTAAGAATTGTTTAATCCATAAGCAGTTTAACTGTGTAAAAAGTAAATCTGTGAAATGATCATGTGTGACAAAGAATAAAAAAGGCTATATGATATATTCTCGTTTGAGGGAGGACCATAACACCATAAACTATAACTGATGTGTTTAGCCTGAATAAAACAAATCAGTTTTCTTCCATTCACTGACATAGGGAGGGGGCGTCCTATTGCCTTGGTTCTCTTTGATTGGGATTATTTGGGTTTCTCTTTAGTTGCCAGGGAATTCGAATGTGGTTTCCTTCAACCATTCGGCGGAGTTCTGACACTGCTATATAGATGAACTAACCATAAGTACAACATTAAACACCAATGAAACGAACAGAAATATACCACAAACACTTGTTTTGCAATTAATTATAAAAGTAAGGTGTACAAAACACCATGAAAACCTTTTTGCTTTTTAATTTTAAGTAGTATAGCACAATTAGAATATTTTATTCAAATTAATTTATAGTGCATTTTTCATATGATTATTGTTGTTAACCATATTTATTTTTCCATTAATTTACTCACAATTTTCAGGAAATCTGCAAAGAAGAAAACAGCTGAAGGATCCCCATCGTCAAGTAGTACAGAAAAGAGCCCAGAAAAAACACAAAAAGGATCCGGAAAGCGAGCAAAGACAATAACAGTTTTAAAGAAAGGAGAGGCTCCATTCATGAAGCCTATAAAAACAAAAGGGAAAAGTTCTCCACTCAAATCACCCATCACTCAAAAACAATTAAAAGCTTCTCGTGCTAAGCTAAGTCCACGATCTCCCTCTAAAAGTATACGGGTTAATTTTAAAAAGTCCTCGCCCATGAAAAAAAGGCGTGGTCGACCTCCGGGGCGTGCAGGTTCAACAAGTTCTAGTCCCAGTGCTTCTTCAACAGCATCAAGTCGAAATGCATCTCCACGCAAACCTCTTAATGAAAAGAAGACACAAGATACTGGAACACGAAAACGAGGCTTGGAAGACACGCCTGACTTATCACCCACTAAGCGCTCACGTACATCAGAAACCAGTGCAGACAGCCCTGTTGGTAATAAACGCAGGTCAGAAACAGGCAGCAAAAAACTAACCCGAGCAGAACTTTCTAAACAAAAAGAGTAAGTAGACTCTAAACTGACTAGGCTGTCCACACTTACTGTCAACTCTAGGAAATTGTTAAAATCTCAGATAGAATTTTTTTTAAATGAGGCGCCCTTGTTATGTCCAAGGACTTCTCTTTAATTCTCAACAAATTTGATTTAATTAAATTGAGTTTGATATAACCATACTTATAATAAACTAATTCATAGGCAGAATTTTAAAGAAATCTTCAGAACAAGAAATAAGCAATTTAAGATTGGCTATCATCTTAAAACTCAAAACTGGTCATTTACAAATCTATTGATTGTAGTCCAATAGACAATTACTAGGAGCCCTTTATTGATGACTACACAGCAACTTAGGATATCTTAGTTATAGTATCAGACAAATAACATTTTACACCTTTTGTGGATCTCCATACTAGTTTTATTTCGAGGTACTCTGGAGGTTGGCTGGAGGGAACTTCCTGTTGCCCAATTGCTTTCTGAGCTAAAGCGGAACAGGATGCCGATATAATGTCTTTGTATTGCCCTGGGCCCGCGGCCGTGGCTCAGTGGTAGCGAGTGCGCTTCCTGAACCGAACATGCTTCGATTTACCGTTCACGGGTT
>JARFOD010018427.1:0-24673 GCA_031763545.1 Mopalia muscosa
AACTCAAATGTGTCTCCAAACAGCGAAGAGCGGTGTAGCTCATGAATATTCAATATCGGCCGGACCTTGAACTGAGCTTTACGTCGGAGGTTATTTAAGGTACGGAAATGGCCGAGGATGTTCAGACATGGGATTACCTGAAAGATTATTTACGGTACGGAAATAGCCGAGGATGTTGAGACATGGACTGTGAACTGACTGAATGATACGGTAAGATAAAGTATCATTTTGTCTGTGTTTTATCTACCACTTTACTTTTTATTCTCGGTTAATTTTTTAATCATTTCGCGTTGATTGTATTACGATTCTCTTCCCAGCCCACTTTTGGGGGAAAATAGTACTACAACATCAACAGAAATATCTCCATACTACAAACGAGGGAATTACACGACTTATCCTCTTCCGATCGAAGATGAACATGAGCGCTACTGAATGTCATCAATACCTGCCAAAATACAAACGGAAAGTCAGTTCTGGTCTTCAATATAATATTTTCTGTATCAACGAATTTTCCGTATAAAAAATTACTCCCTTTCAGAAATTTATTTCAGATCATTTATTTATTTACACAAATAAATTAAAATAATATGAGAATGTAAAATAATACAATATATATGTACACGTTTTTTCCATTATAGAATACAGAATATCACAGTAATATATTCAACAACAAGAACTGAAATATAACCACAAACAAAAACCTTAAAATATAATATGAATTATTAAAATGGGATTGATTGCTTCTAAATTTAATATCAAAATGTTAATTTATTGATGTCCATTTTGTTTTGGTCCAGATGAATCCAGTCAAAATTCCCAAAGGTAAACTTTCGATTTGCGGAAAGGTGACCAGGCAAAAAGTAGCCAAGGGTAACACAGCCGTAAAACATACGGCTATACGGTACCCTTAGCTGGCCAGAAATCATCTTCGGCTAGTCCGTGCTACCTCAGCAGTGTCTGTGGTGGTGGCCGTGATGCCCGTGATGGTGACCGAAGCCCCCGTGGTGATGATGGTGAGGACCGTGGCCAAAACCTCTAGCCGCAGCTCCGAAAGCCGCTCCGGCCGCCAGTCCTCCCAAAAGACCGCCCCCTATACCAGGCCTCTGAGAAAAACAAATACAATCATGAAAATTGAGTGACTATGGGAATCAAAATCAACACCATGCTAATAATTGTATATGGTATAAATTACGGAAATATTCCTAGTGTCCGAGATTACGCTACACTTGTGTATTATACACTAGACCTATCGGTAGAACAACAAGTATTGGATTATATAGGCCTGTGTTTATTCCGTAACTTTCTGATGACATGTTATTAGGTTTCCGCTCGGTTTTCCACTGAAATCTCTCGTTATATAATTTAAAAACGCTTGGGTAAATCCGCATAACCCCCCCCCCCCCCCCAAAAAAAATAATCAAAAAATAAAACACCATATTTTTTCAAAAGTAAATAAAAAGCGCCAAAAGGTGCACATCAAGACTACTACGAATTTAGCCAATAGCTGATGGCTAATTTGCATAATTGAGTTTACTTACTTCTCTAACAACCACTCGCGGTGGAGGTTCGTACACATATGTTGTCGTCTGTACCACTGGTGGCGGGGGTGCCGGGTAAGCGGCTGGAGGGGTTTGCTGTGGGTACTGATGTGGGTACTGCTGGGGATACCCTTGTGGATATCCTTGCGGGTATCCTTGTGGATAGGGGTATTGGGCCGGCGGGGCGGAGGGCTGTGGCATCTTTTCTACAAAGAAAAAAACAAAACAAACGAAAATTAGATTTATTTTACTTTCACGGAAATCTGACGTATAGGCCTACCGTCTGACATACAATAGTAGAACTGGAACTTAACGGAGACATTCAATTACACCATCTTTCATATGTTGGCTCACCTATCGATGTTGAGTGAATGAAACCACCCTTTATACCACTGGCAACTAAGCTAAGACGGTACAACAACAGCACAGTCACTGGGCCTCATACGAAGATATTACAAACAGATCGGCTTCAAGTTGCCCATTAGCTCCGAGAGCAGCGGGGCAACAGGAAGCTCCCTTCCTACCACCCGGGTCAATAAACCATTACCGACCAGATATAGAATATATAACACTTGCGTGTAAACCCGACTATATATATATTTTGAATAAATGAAGAGAGAAAAATTTGCTGCCACCATCCAGATTCGAACTATACTTCAGACATTCGAATCCAGGCGGAGGCAAGCACATTTTTTTCCTTTTCATCTATTCAATATAGGCCCTGTTTTAATTGACATCGGTTCCCTAATCAGACATGGGATTAAATGTATACGGGTATATCTTTTACTGACTTTGTCTAACAAAACTAGCGAATATACTGATCATGCCACTTTTATAGACATTATTTAATATATTTTAAATAAATGAAGAGAGAAAAATATCCTTTCCTCCACCGGAATCGAACCCAGGACCTTTGGGTTCAGGCCCAGCATATACCTAAATTGAAATATTTTTGAACTACTTTACCTGGCGGAGGTATACTTCCTGCTGTGTATGTATAAGAGGTGACTGTACCAGGTGGTGCTGGATAACCGGGATTCATGCTTCTTGATCTGTCACGTGGTTTTTGGTTTCTGGGTGACAATGAAAACGACGTGAAAAAACAATGCAAAGAACTCGGAAAATATTAGTTTGCTTGAACAGTCTAATGAATCAAAACTAGTTAAAATATTAAGTTGGATTGGAAACAAAATAAACTTATTCGAATTCAAAACGAAATTTTTAGTTTGCTTAACGGCAAAATAAATTCAAACCAATTTAAAATTAAGTTGAATTGAATTGAGAACCGAAGGAAAACATTCGAATTCAAAACGAAGTTATTAGTTTGTCCAAAGGCCAAATAAGTTCCATTCAATTCAAAATTAAGTTGAATGTCAAACACAATGAAAGTATTCAGATTTTATCATTTAACTCTTGCAAAAGCAGTATACTTTTACAGCCACGCAAATCAAGATGAATTTGAAAGTAAATTAAATTCAAAACATAAAGAAACATAAGACAGCTTTTATAAATTTTGCCCAGTAGAACTGATCCACTTGTATTATTCAGCCTCTGTTTATTAAAATAACAACATTTATCATTATGTATTTAAAGTCGTAATGGTTATTCTCGATATTCAACCTTCTCATCAACATCAGCATTAAATATCAACACTGTTAACGTAACATTTTAAAAAGATTGCAGAGTACTTACAAGTTCTCTTGTAATTAAGTGAATTTGGACTGAAGTTGTCCACAGATGATCTGGTAATATATGCTCTCTCTGATCATATGGGGGCTAGAGCTAGCTAGTTATATTTAGACATTCCGTATTGTGTAGCCGCCGCCCCCCTGTACGTCACAGCTCATGTGATTCCCTGGGAGTAAAGTCTAATCTCGATATGAAAAGTACTGAAGCCTTAAAGCAACATTCGACTTATATATTTATTCTGTCTGTTTATCAAATTCGACAGCAGTTTGAAGTCTAACTCAAAATATGCGGGTCAAACAGTTATCAAATTTTCACAGCACATGTCATGCTCCGCAGCTATCCAGCCAATGAAGAAACAGCATCGGTTCAATTATTTAATTTCATTGGTTAATCAACTTCAACGGTCAAAATAATTAAAAGAAAAAATGATGTCCCTAATGTCACTGTTGTGCTTCCATAGTACACACTTATCAGTAGGTAGCCTACGTTACTGCCTGTGACGTCAGAATTGTGCAATACACAGATAAAAACTATTTAATTCTATGCTGTTGTATGTGTCCTCGTTTTTTGTTTTGTTTTTTTTTCAACAGAATAGTAAAATAGTTATAACTGCAACGTGCTTAAAAATGTTTACTCTAAAATAGTGTACCACTTCTGAATAAAACGTCACAAATTAAACCAAACTGCCACTTCCCCATTCATTGTATCAAAATGAAAGGAAATGTGTTTGGGTCGCCTTTAGGTCGCCTGTCATTTAAGACCCCTGGGAATGGGCGATACATTCTGGGTAAAGTCTAGCTTTATATGTCAGGTATCAACGCCATAACGACCTGTCCATTAATTTGTAAAGGAACTTAATAGCGACATCACTGCACTGCCTCCGACCCGGTTGTAAAAGAAACCATTCGATGAACCATGGAGGTATAATTACTAGTTATGTTCTTTATATTAGTAGTTTAGGAAATACTAATCCGGCTAGAACCCGTTGGTGTCAGATCTGATCTAATTTTATATGACAATTTAAATTTCACAATAGACAACGCAAAAGATATATTATTGAAGAAGTTAAGATCGCCATCCTGACCGATTGACCGACTGTTACAATAACTTAATAAAAAGATATTGCAGCATAGGTTGACCGTAACAATATATCGATAAAAGGAACCTGTCTATGTAAAAGATACGCCTCATGAAGTCTACATGCGTATCTTCCTATTTCTTGATGTTTTATCACAAGCATTGTCAAAGGAATGTTATTTTGAAACAGTTGTATTTTAAGTATGTATTTCCAATATTATGCCCAACGACTATTTTAAGCAAATTTATTTAATTGTGTAATTACCTAATGTTATTTGATAGGAATTTTTTGACGTTCGTGGTTCCTTCATTTGTCGGATGTTCCTATTGTTATCAAGACGGGGCATCCTTTGACACTGAAGATGGCTTCTTGATACTTAACCCCGAATGACGTCTAAGCTTAATTTATTGGCAAAAGGTTATCACTGCGGTGTCGAATGGAGTGATTTTTTCAATTTCCACTCTAAGTTCCTATCGGTATAGTCTTAACAATTTACCAAACCTCGGTCAGAATGCCGTATGAAGCGCCTTGATAAAGGTCTCTACGGACGGTCAAGTTTGTAAAGAGGGAAATGAAGTCGTTTCTATCTGATGGCATGTGCGACTGTCTATCGACTCCAGACCCCTTAATGAAGTCGTTCCTACCTGATGGCATGTGCGACTGTCTATCGACTCCAGACCACTTCGCTCAGTGACTGATGAGTTATATAATTATTGGACAGGATAAAATACCACAGCAGGGAGCATTTGGTAAAAGTTGATACACCGATGGCAGGGTCTCTATCAACATAATATCATTTCACCAAATGTCCTTTTCTTAGCATGCAACAACGTACCATTTCATTGCAGCTGGCAAACATATCATTTCTCGAGAATGTAATCCACTTTGTTATTTATTTATATGTATTCATCAACGAAGCCAAATAGATTAAATTCATTAGACGTTACAACCGAACCACAACGTGAGAAAGAAAATGTTCAAATCGATTTTTTGTTACATACAGACTTCTTCAATAAAATGAGATATGTTTCATGAAAAACTCAGCCTCGGGAACCCAAACAGGACAGGACAAGTCGGTATCATAAAGGGTTTTCAAGGCAAACAATCCATGACCAAGAGACGTGTCAGAATGCAAATAACCGTTCTTTCCTTAGCTAAGTTTGTTTTAAACTTATAAATGTAAATACCTTCTTAAACGCGGTCAAAAACATAAACTCAATCGTCTAAGAAGGTACATTCCGACCAAAACGGTGGACTATGGAGTGTGAGGATAGCTTTAAAATATTTTAAATCCGATTCTGACATTTTAGTTAATCGCTGACTTTTCATGGCCTAACCACAGTATCTCCATAACACGAACAGTACATTGAAGTATAATTATGCTGTCAACTATGGAGGAACATAAATTTCCCGCCATAGCATTTGTAGCTAACACTCCACATTACAGTCGAGTTGCTGGTCACTATTTGGAAAAACATCGCAATCATATTAGGGAAATACCCTTATAAGGACGACGTAAAACATCCCTCGATCAATCGCCTATTCATCTTAATTTAAACTGCAATATGTCTTCACAATTACTGTGATTTCCACTGAGTAGTTTAGCATAAATGACCAGCGAAAAACAAAACATGTTTAAGATTCTCACCTAACCCGAAATATCTATAGTCCTAAACATGTCTTGTTAATCGTTCTTCGGAGTTGTGACTTTGAACTTCACAATTATATACCTTTAAATACTAAAATACCAAATGTTCCCATTGTTATCTAGACGGGGCGTCCTTTCACACCGAAGATGGCTTCATGATACTTAACCCCGGATAACATCCAAACTTTATTCATCCAAATGTTGTGTCCAATTGAGCGATCTTTTCAATTTCCAGTTATTTGTTTTATCGATAGAGTCTTAAGAATTACCCAAAACTCGTTTAGAATGCCGTGTGTAGTGCCTTGAGGTCTCTACGGAGAGAAATGACGTCGCTCCTATCTGATGACATGTGTGACTGTTTATAGACTCCAGACCACTTTGTCTCAGTGACTGATAGGTTATACAATTATTGGACAGGATAACATATCAGAGAAGGGAACACTTGATAAAATTTAATCAACCATTGGCAGTGTTTCTACCAATAAATTATAATTTTAGCTTATGTACTTTTTTTAGCTGCAACAACGCATCATTTCTTTGAAGCTGTCAAACATCATATCGCCGACGAAGCGTGCCTAAGAATTTAACCCTATTTGCTATTTATTTCAGGGTGTTGACCAGCGCTACCGAACGGTTAAATTCAATGAAATCACAACCAAATAACAACGTCAGATAGCCACTTTCTGATTAAGGTGATATTAAGTGTGGGCTTGTATCTCTCGAAACGAATATCAAAAATATATTACATAGACACAACTGCAATCGGGAAAACTAATACTTGAATTGACTATACGTTTTATAAAGATTTGTTCAATAAAATAAAATGTTATTTTATGTTCATTTCCATGTCGAATCAATATAAATGATTCATGTAAAGGCACGCCAACACAAGAGTTCCCAAGGCAATCAATCAATAACCAAGAGACGTGTCAGAATACAAAATTGTCTTAAGACAGCGTTCTGTAAACTGGTAAATGTAGTAAAATTCCTTAAACGCAGAAAAACATAAACTCAATCGTCTGAGAATGTTAGGTGTACATACTGGTAAAAACTATGGTCAATGGAGTGTGAGGGTAGCTTTAAATATTTGGTAAAATCCGACTCTGACCATTTCTTTAATCGCGGACTATTCATGGAATGGCCCCGTTATCTACATAACATGAACAGTTTTTAATGAACAAAACATTACCGTCATCGTTTGTCAATCCAGTAATCGTCGTGTTACTTTTGTTTCGTTTTTTTTTATTTATAAATGGCAATAGGGGCAATAGAGGTTCATGTACAAAGTTTTTGGTATAAATGACAAATTGGCTGACAAGTTAAGGCAAGTGATATACAAACTCAAGTCACCTTAGTATTACCAACTTGGAAGTACTTGCGTCTTAACTAATGACAACTGTTGTAAAATAATACAGAGTGTGTTTTTTTTTAGGGTTGGGGGAGATGGATCAGTAGATTGATTTATTCATTTTAAATAAATTAATATTTCGAAGAAATCTTTTTTTTAAAAGCCTACTTTTGTGGGTGAACAAAGGGTCATCAAACCATCTATGTTTTTGTTTGCCTTTGCTGTAATCCAATCCGCTTACACTATTCGGGACTTAGTGCGAGGGGGAAAATGATGTAATGATATACCTACCTATTCATTTCCCCCTCTGGCTAAGCACATGAACTTGAAGAACATTTATGCGCTCAGCTATGGAAGAACATGACTTTACCAAAAGAGCACCACATTATGGTGAAGTTGCTGTTCACCCTTTGGAAGAATATCGGCATCATATAAGTGAATACCCTTAAAATGGCGTTAAACATCAATCAATCAATCTTATATTCATTTTAATCTAAACTGCAGTATAGCCTCACAATTTCTTACCTTAAATGCTATTGACTCTACACATTTTGGAAGTAAAAGTGAGTGTTGGGGAAATGAGCGAATAATATGGAAGGTCACTTTGACCATCCCAGTTGCCGGTTTATTTTAACCATATATTCATCTGAATCTAAACTGCAAAATGTCTTCACATTTGTGCGTATCCAAACAACTCAGTAGAAATGAATAAACATCCCATATGATTTCTTCTCACAGTACCCATGAATATGTGTGAATATAATATGGTAGTGGATTTTCTCCAGCTAGCCACGTTTTATCTAAAACATTTGGCTTCGCAAACACAGCAAGACAACTGTGGCAAAGATGACCACCTAAATATAGAAATTCAGTGTTACCTCCGAAACCTATAATATGCCAGTTTCTTTATCTACATGGTAAGTATTCCAGTTGATTCGCCGTCTCTTTGCTACAATCTGAAGCTTATATCTTATGCTCCGACTTATCGCCAGAGATAATAACAGACTGAATAATTGGGTGGTGTGGTGACTGGTCGGCTCCAATAGCGGTCCAGAGAGAGGGCTGTGGAATGAACCAGGGAATCTAGAGACCTCTAAATGCGTTCACTACAATAATTGGTATAGGAGTTGTCTCGTTGATTCGTTTGCTTTTGTTCTGCTTTTTCTCTTTTTGTTATGGTTTTTAGAGGTGTTGATGAGAAACAGTTTTCCACAGAAGGTTGATCTGCCCAATGTTACAGGTCACATGGACCTTGTTGACGTCAGTCACGGATTAGCTAAAGCTTCTTTGGATGTTGAGAAGCGGATAACATTTTGATTCAGATTTTACGCTAATGATGTTCAACTCGACAGTGAACAGCTCTGTTGAAGGAATTGTTTTTACAAAACCTAAAGTGCTAGGTATGTCCGGTCCCTAAAGCATCAATCACCCTTCCAAAATGTTCTGGAATAAAGGAGAGAATTCGCATGCCGTCAATAATTTGACGTTAAACTTCTCCCAATACACTCGTGTTTAACATGCATACTGGGGCGCAGTACCTAATTCCTTTACTGTTTGGTGGGGACTTTCTCGAGGTATTTGTCTGGCTTAGTCTTGATTTGATCAATGAAAAAGAGCGGCATACATTGAACAATGTTCCCAACATAATTAAGAGATCACATTTTCCACACACATGTGAAAGGAATGTTTCTTCTCTGAAAGGCTATATAGGGAGGAACCATCTGAAACCTTTGTTAATGAGATACCTCTTGCGAAAGCAGGAAAAATAATAGCAATAATAAAATAGTATCAACAGAATACGACTCTGGATAATAATATAAAAACCTGTGATAGCTTTCATTGTTATGTTTGACTAGTGTCCTTTTGGTCAACTAGTGATATATCTATACGGTTAACTCTCTGTTACCTAACTATAAAGGCACCAGACTGTTAATGTAAAACGGAGACTTGAATAAATCCTCCACCTTTATCAAGATGACTTATTCGTCAAGTGTATTGATTTTATTGTAATTTACAGCCTAAGGTGTCTGGTGATATTCAGGAAATGACATTTGTACTGACAACTAACCATACTTTAGGACAAAGCTATCAGATACTAAACCACAAACATTTGTACGTTCTGTCATGAAGTTTTCCAGACGAAAATAGCTTCTGTGTAAGGATCTATCTGTACTCGCGGGTGACCGACTAGTTTTTTTAATGAAGACAGATTTTCTGTAACTCCTGGCTAATTGTTGAAGCCGAATGAGACGGTGTGTACATACCTTGGTATCTCAAAATGACAGACACATACCATGTGTAATTATTTTTGTTTGTTTGTTATGGTTTTTTGTTTTTCTTCTTGTTTTGTGTATTCAGCAAAAATAAATAATATCACATTTGTACTAATTTCGACTGCATATCTCTGTAATAAACGATTAGACCAGCATTGTTGTAAGAAATAACTTAACGTATCTGTTATCAACTCCGGAGCTGTTTGAGTTATGTTTCTCATCCCGCATTTGGTGGTACATCAATTTAAGACCTTCAGTATCTATTTTACAAGAATTGTACTTATTCAAGTAGCAAAGTAGCTGCTTTTACCATCGGCACTCTGAACCGTGAACAAGAGGTAAGCATTGTTGGCCAAAATAAATTGCCTCGTTGCCGTGGAAACCAAGATCCAATTTGGCTTTAGAATGGATAGGACGAGTTAATCGCTTCGAAGATCAATGAGCTTTTTATACTGCCTAGAAAAAGACTGCCAAAACTGAGGAATACGTGTATCACATGCCAAATTTGTTACGTCTTTTTTATGTCATAGAAAAACGAAGTTAGGTAGAGAGTTAAGCGGAGGTTGTATCGATACCAATTGATTCCACGTATGCCTCAGTTTTGACAGCTCTTTTCTAGGCAGTATAAATAGCCCACTGATCTCCGAAGTGTTTAATTCGTCCCATCCATTCCAAAGCCAAATTGGATCTTGTTTTTCACGGCAACGAGGCAATTTATTTTGGCGAAAAATGCTTAGTTTCTAATTTGTGTGTCTGCTCTTTGTTTATTATTACTACACCCAATAAAACAATGTGCGATTACTAATCCTACTTTACGGGATCGAGTCGGTATGCCACCATCGGACGTTTAAACGAGTCTGACGATGCGGCACCGGCAATCACGGGTGTGGTTTTCACGAGGTTTCGGTCGTAATTTGGCAAGAAACAGTGAAGAGTGGACAATCTGTCATCATATGAGTGAAATACCCTGGAGTACGACGTTAGACACCAAATCTAACAAACAAACTTATATGGCCGAACTAAACTTAGCTCGACGACCAGATTAAAATTCAGAGTGGCGATGTGCTCTTGTTGTCATTCAAGGCGATATTTCTCTAGAAATGTACTTTGGAACTGTAACACTAGATAGTAATTGTTTTATATCACGCAATTTAGCTTTTATGTTTACCTACTTTAGCGTTTTTAACAGTCCTATACCTAGTCATATTCCCTACAATTTTAGCTCGAAATACATTCGCCAGTAGTTACATGGATATTGTATTTCGTAAAAGGCTTTCTGATAAAAAAGATGTCCCCAAACGACCACCAAAGGTAAAATTGTTGTGTCGTGAAATCTCTCTGTTGTGTTGTTTTTATTGTATTGGCGAAAGTGTTTACACGTGTATCTGTACCCTGTACGCGATATAACCTTTCCGAACTTCAATTGTCATATGTTTTATAGGGTTTGTGGGGTTATATCTAATGATAATTATAGTGAAAGATCTGATGTGCTCTAGTACAGTGACTTTTCAGATTTAAATAATTTATTATAATTAATTTCGTAATTTGAGATCACCGAACCATGAGACTTGACTGTGCATTGTGGGTCATATGTGACCTTACAACACACAAAATAAAGGTAAAAAATGGCATACCGGGTCTATATTTAGATTTAGCAAAAATAAACTGAAGACACTTTTGAAGGTTTGGTGTAATTTAAGGTAAGGTTACTATGGAATTTGAACTTCTGCCATTCCAAAACAATGATCGATTTTTTAAGCCAGTGTTATCTCAAACTGTAGCCTATCCGGAACAAAAGCCGTTTTTGTCATACGGTTTCCGGTACAAATGCCGTGTTAACATAGCTTTAACTTGGTCAGTTTTGAAGTTGTGATAGCCTGTATTATATCTTTTAAGAGGTCATTCAATGCCCCTTTCAAATAAACCAGCCTTCTGGCTAAGGGCAGTTTGTTTGAATATAAGCAGAAGTCCATTAACTGGACTTCTGATATAAGCTATACTGTGTTTACTTAGTATTGCAGGAAAATTAACTTTCCAACATAAATCATAGTTTGAATACACCACCGTCATATATATATAAGTAAAATACCCATTAGTACGGCGTAAACAACATCAATCAATTTAACTAAAATTAATAATAACGAAATGTTCGTTTTGTGCTACTAAAGATGGGTTATGCAAGGGGGGTCACGCATTTTAATCATCTTCCCGAAGCAAGGCGGAAAATAAGATAAGCCACCTTTCTTCTAATACCTTGCCTCCATAGACGGTAAAACCTGAGTTAACTATAGTCTACACCAACTTTCGGATGATCTCTCTTACCCCCCAACCTGTCAAATGGGGGCTTTCCTAGAATAAAAAGAGGTGGTCTTAACACAGGATGGCGAGAAGGCTATTATACATGTAATATACACACACGATCTTAGTCCCATTCACGAGCCCTGACAGCGTCATAATCGCGTTAATTGACAGTGGCGCCATGCTTGTTTGTGGTGGACTTTGATGCGCAAACGACTTTCTGGTCGGCTGTTTGATGTTACAATAGTCCAATTATATTTTTGCCAAGTTTTTGCCTCGAATTAAAGCAAGGGTAATAATGTGGAAGTGTCGTCTTACACATTTTGAGCCTTGCAATAGGAAGATGATTTTAATACCGTTAGCTGACTTTCGCGTGAGCCCAGCGTTTACCTAGAGTAAATATTTCCACCAAAGCTTAGTAAATAACGGGGTGGCTATTAGGTGTGTGAGTTTCGCCCGTTTCTTCCAAAACTTCTCGTGTTAGAAAGGTGATAAATGTGTATTCTCACTTAAATGTACGTACCCATTTAGATAGGAGAAAATTTAAGCTTTTAAGAATTATATGTAAAGAACGAAGCAAAAAAAAAAAAAAAATTGACGAACGTTGTCAAATTTGTTTGGTTTTGTTAACATTACTCATGGGATCTATTTGTCTGACCTGACTATTAAGTGGAATGTATTTCACAGTGAGACGCATTGCTAGTCTACGTTACCAGGACTGTCAGAGGCCTATGTATTATTCATAACGCATAATATCCCACTTTACAATATAGTCTGGCCTAGGCACGGAACAACCGTGTGTATTTCTGGAACCGAGGTTGACGATCGACCAATTGAAGGAAAACATACAATATACATTAAAACTGGCATCCGTCGGAAAGGGCAACCATAGTATTATTTGGAGATGCGCAATTTTGTTAAACTTTTGAACATCTTACAGCTTAAATTCGCAAAGCAAATAATTTTAAGTCAAATATAAAATGCTTTCTTTTGAGGCTTTGTTTTGACATGATTTAAGAGATGACAGTAGATTAACATTTAAATGACTAAGCTTTTTTGTAGTAACGGAATTCCTTGGCAACTGCTCTTGTGACAATTTTTTATCTTTTTACATTTAATACCCTTGATCAATATGTGGATGTGTACATCCGATTTATTTTCCAGTTAGACAGTTTAATGACACCAATTTAGCAATTTGATACCAATTACTTCAGCTCCAATTTATATCCGCTTTTTATCAAACTTGGGGAATATAATCGCTTTAATAATAGTAGTGCGTTTCCGATATCATTTTTAATTTTAATATTTTGTTGGTTTTTATTATAATTTTTCAATATCTGCCAAGTTATTTCGTCTTAAGTAAGACTACTACTGTTTACCGAATTAACAATCGTTCATTTTAAAAAGACGTCTTTCTAATAAAACAAACAACAGCGCAAGAAATATGCATTTTATACAGTTTGACTCAGAAAATTGCATCTCGTCTGTGTTCTGGTCATGTAATTCCAATGGACTGACAATTTTAACACTATTTGTTCACTGAGTATACTTAAACAAGGCGAAACATCACTAAGAGAGTGTCTTTGAAACCACTCATGCTAAATTGTCAACCAAGTTTATTATGATGAAAATAAATTAGTGACTGTTTTCTTTTTGTGTAGGCCTAAATAGTTTTGGTTTTAAAAGTCCAGAACGGCCAACCTTTATTTAAATTTAATCATATTTCTATCACTCGATAACAGTGTCAAAATTTTCTTCTGGCAGGAATTTTTCAGTGAAATTCTACGTTTTTAATATCTTTTCAGGACTATTATAATACATAATATGTATTATATTAGCTAAATATTATCTCTGGATGCAGACATTGGAAGACAATTCGAAATCCCGAATGTTTATAACGGAACCATTCCACTGTGCGGATATTATGTTAGATTATTGCCAGAGTGGGTTTACGGTTAAATATTTGATTCCCTGTCGTAAGGGTCGTGGGTTCGAAAATCGAACCGCTGAACACGATTTCGTTGCCCATTAGTTTAATGGCACATGCATCTAACCGGAAGCAAGTGATCCGAGGTTAAGGAATCTTTAATATTAACCTAGGTAAAAGTAGATCGAGGATCTGGTGGCAATACTAATTAAGATAAGTTTATTTTGTTTATTTTTGTGTTTACGTCGTGCTTTAAGGGTACTTAAAGCGCATCACTTGCCAACACTTATATGCTTCGGTACATTCCAACAATAATATACACTAGCACAACCATAAAATGTGGTTGGAGGGAGCTTCAGGTTGCGCTGATGCTCTCAAAGCTGAAGAGGAACAGGAAGCCGATCTATTTGTGGTGTATTGCGTCCTGTTGTTGTCCTGTACATGTCCCATCTTGTCCTTTGCCATTGTTGTCGATAGTGGTTTCCTTCACCCACCGGGCTTGCAGGTCGTCATATAAGTGAATTACCCTTGAGTACAACCGTAAACCCCAATCAAAAAATAAAATGTGAAACTCTTGGAGAGTTATAATCTTCTTACAGTATAAAAGACAGCAGTGCTTCTCTTAAGCCACACTGACCTTCTCTTAAAACCAACAATATAATCGTGCTGTTATAAAGTAAATACATATTAGCATACTACATAAGTTTATCTTGCCATCTCCAGATGCTTTATGATTAGCACTCATACAACGGTGTAACTGTTGAGAACATTTGTGCACTTCTTAGCATATTTTGGCCAGTAAATGATTTTGTCAAAGGGATTAACTGACTTTCAAAATTTCATGTTATTTGTGTGAAATTTATCCGACCATGACGTTTCTGTGTTTTTACAGATGTTTCCGCGGGAATGAAGTAGGAGCATCCTTTGGGTTGGATCATGGTTCCTACAGTAGGTACTTAATCACCTCTAACATCTACGCTTCAATCGTTGTCAAAAAATTATCACTGGGGTGTCCATTGGAGCGATCGTTTCAATTTTCGCTGTATGCTATCACCAGGGGAGTAAACAAAGTTTACCAGAAGTGACGTATGGAGTGTCTTGACAGAGGTCTCTACAGACTGTCAAGATTATTATGAGGAAATGAAATCTTGCCTCTCTCATGGCAAGTGTGAGTGTATTTTGACTCAAGATAACTTTTTTTGCCCTGACTGATGGGATGTGGATTTATTGGGTAGGATAGCATATCAGAACAGCCCGCATTTCATCTGATGGAATAACCCCATGGCAGGGATAACTTCCAACCTGTGTATCTGTGTTAACCACAGAATTTACAGCACTGACGTACCATTTATTTGAGGTTTTCCGGAATAGCATATCTCTAGAAGACGTGGTCAAGTTTAATCTACTCTGTTATTGGTTTTGGTGTGATTCTATTGACCTACAAAACCAAAATAAAACTCCAAGTGTTGGAGATTTGTCTTGGGATTCCGGTGAAATTAATGCTCAGATTATATCGCTCGAAGCGAATATAAAAAAAACACGTTCTTGAAAGAAGAATCCACACACAATCGAAAGCAACTGTTTGAATGTACACTTTGTTTCATACAATGAATAAAAACAACTGTTTCTATGTTATTTTATGGCAATGGGATAGAACAGATACGTCAAATTCTATTCCCTAGGGCACCCCAAATGGCAAACAAAATGTTCGCATCCTGGGAGTTTTTGAGGCTATCAATCAAAGATCCCAAAAGACATTACAGAATAAAAATGACAACCGTTCTTTTATCGTTTAAGTTTACGATGTGGAGGGCCTGTAAACTGAAAAACTGAATTCGATCAAATTCATAATAAACAAAGAAAACCAGAAAAAATATGTTGGGCTGAGTTGATTTAATGAACACCCTGGACCAAAAAGAGTTAGTGGATACCTTTCAGTTAGAGCTGATTGTGATTTGTTGTTCTTTCATAAAATACCCACATTGCATCCATAACATTAACAATTTAAAAAAATGTCCTCGTTTCACAGTTATTGTCTCTGTAAATGCTGCAGTACTTTTGTCTTGATTTAATCGAAGAATGATAATTTTATACAGGTTCATGAATAAACTAGATGGTACACAATGTCCCCCTTACAATTGTAATGACCAAATTGTCAACCGACTCAAGGTAAGAGATTTAGCAAGTAAAAACATAAACACTGCAGTTTGGTATGTCGCACTGCCTGTTATCTGTTATCGGTCTTTGTTTGCTCAATAAAAAAGGTGTTGACGAAAACTCAATTGATCCCATAACTTACATTATGGAAACGCTTCACATCTAGGATGCGCTAGTCCCAATTATTGTTGGAAAACACCACCGCCACATAAGTGAGATAATAATAAGCCCGGACGATAAAACCAATCAATCAATCGATCTCTCGGTCGGGCTTATATAACAAGGATTGCTACAGAATTTGAAAGAATACCATAGACAGTAACAAATAACGTTTCCCTTAAAAAAGATTGTAAATAATTTGAGATAAACCAGTATTTGTGGTTGTTGTTAAAATAATAGCTTTCACTTGTGTGTTTTAAAAGCTTCCTTGGGTAAATCATTAAGGTGTTTTGTGAGTATCTGTATGCTGTCTTAGTACAATAAAACCAGAATGTTTATGAAATGGTATTTTCGTTATTTTGGGATAACTTTTTGTTCATGAAATGGATAGTAAGACGTTAATCATGCACTCTAAAGAAGCGATTCGTCAAGTGTGTTGATTTATAGCAATGTTAAACCTAATGTGCCTGTGGTATCCAGGAATTGTACAGCCCATCAAGCATAAGTAGAAGCAAATGTTGTTATCTGAAATGCTATAGAAAAGGAATATCGGAAACTTTTTAATAATGGGATACCGGTCTCGAAATGTAGGGACATATAATAACGATAATATAGCACTAGCAAGGAATTACTCTTTCAAGGACTATATATACAGCGGTTGTTGCTGTTACGATAATAGCTTCTGTGTTATGTTTGACCAACTTCCTTTTGGCTAACCAGTGATGAGTCTACACGGTTAACTCTCTGTTACCTAACTACAAAGGAATCAGACTGTTAATGGAAACGGACACTTGAATAAAACCTACAACTTTATCAAGATAATTTATTCGTCAAGTGTATTGATTTGATGATAATTACAGCCTATGGTGTCTGGTGATATTCAGGACATGAACTTTGTACAGACGACTGAACATAGTTTAGGACAAAGGTATCACTGAGTAAACTACAAACGTTTGTAATTTTGTTGCGCGACTGGCTTTTACAAGAACACAGATTTTCTATAGCTCCTAGCGAATTGTTGTCGCTGAATGAGACGGTGTGTACATATAATGGCATCTCAAAATGACATGCGTTGTTTGCGTTATGTTACTGATCTGGCATTTGGTGGTACATCAACTTTAGACCTTCACTATCCATTTTACAAGAATTGTACTTATTAAAATAGCAAAGTAGCTGCTTTACCATCGACGCTCTGTACCCTAAACCAGGGGTTTCTTTGTTGGCCAAAATAAATTGCCTCGTTGCTGTGGAAACCAAGATCCAATATTGCGTTTAGAATGGATTGAACGAAGTAAACACTTCAAAGATCGGTGGGCTATTTTTACTGTCTGGAACAAAATTCTGTCAAAATTGAGTCATAGGTAGAATAAATTGGTATAAAACTTCCGTGAAACTCGCGACCTAGCTTCGATTTTGTAAGACACGGTAAAAATTAATCTGTTGTAGAGCAAATGTAAATCGATGGCAAAAAAACATCCCAGAGTTAATACAGTAGGTTGATGATGGTATTTATTCACTTATGTGATACTTTGAAACCCGGAGAAGAGACCTTGTACGAATCCATCCAAATTACAACCGTTTTGAGAGTAGAGTTACCCGGGTATTATGTTGAAAGCTGGCTGTTCTTTTGCTATCTGGCTATTCTTTTGAAACAAATAAATCTATCGTTGGTCCCTTTGTAATTAAGACTATTATACAAAAATACTCGAGTGGAGACAGGGTCGATTCATTTTTAGGAATACCAAAGCTCAAGAACGGAACTCACGTTTACAAAACTGATCGATAAATTTAGAATTCTTGTCCATCGATCGCTGTGAAGGCTATTATGTCATAAGAACGACTCTTCTACAGTTGATATATCTCCAGGCGGACAGTGCCAGAGTGACTTTATCCATTCCAATAACCTGATGCCTAAGACAGATGAAATCAACCTTCTACAGTTACATGTACGTTAAGTAAGGGTAAAATATAGCACTGTATCTCGGACTTGCTCTTAAATCAAGGTCTTAACTTCTCCGACCTTGACCATGTTCTCAATCTGGGACAAGCCACTCAGTAACCAAGTGGAGGCCTACGTGTGATGTTATTTACATTTAACCATTTGGAAATTCAGTTATGTAAGATATGTATGATACATTAAGCCGATATAATATAAAAAAAACTTCTGTAAGTCGCTGGAGCTAAATGGTAACGGGGAGCAGATGTGTTTGTGATGCTCTGTATTTGTGTCGTCGTCATATAAGTGATATACCCTTGAGTACGACGTTAAACACCAATCAAACAAACAAACAATACAAAGTACAATTCTATCACTGGAGTTCTCCTCGTTTTTAATACTTTTTTTTATGATTTGTGAAAATTTTAGGAGTTTTGAATGAGTTTTACTCATGATTTTTCATTGTCTCTATTGTCACACATTTCAAATCTCTTATTTAAAATTTTGTTGAAATTAGAATGCAAAGTACATTAAGATCTACCTCAATAAAAGATTTGTTTGGCAGCGTACCAAGGGAAAGCCAGATCGGTTGTAAAGGCTTCCTCGTTCTCGGAGCAACGGGGCCTAGGCCGGGGGCGTAATAAGCTGTGACAAATGTTTATCACTGTAGTGTCCAATGGAGTGATCTTTTCAATTTCCTCTGTTGGTTTTTATCGGTAGAGTCTAAAGATTTTACCAAACTCGGTCAGAATGCCATATGAACTGCCTTGATAGAGGTCTCTACGGACGGCCAAGTTTGTTTACAGGGAAATGAAGTCGTTCCTATCTGATGGCATGTGTGACTGTCTATCGACGTAGACCAGCGACAGATGGGTTCTCGCTTTAATAGACAGGATAACATATCACAGTAGGGAACATTTCATAAAATTTAATCAACCGTTGGCAACGTCTCTATCAATAAATTATAATTTAACCATATGCACGTTTCCTTGCCTGCAATAACATACCAATCTTTTAAGCTGTCAAACATGTCATCACCCAAGAGACGTGGCAAATAATTTAATTGTATCTTCCGAAACGGATATCCAAAAGGACATTAAATCAACACAACTTTCAACGAAAGTAAATGTTCGAATTGATTCATTCTTACATAAGGATTTGTTTGATCCAGTCAGATGTGTAACATGAAAGACTCGTCCTTGGAGACTCTAATAGGACAAAGCAAGGCAGTCTCAAGGTAATCAATCCATGACCTTGAGGCGTATCACTGTATTAGAATACAAATGATAACTGTTCTTTTCTAGGCTGATTTTGCTTTGGAGAGGGTCTTGTAAACTAGAGCCATTAGAATTCCTTTAAAGTAGACAAAAACAAAAAAGCTAAATAGCCTGATTAGGATGGAGATTCACGCTGATTAAACGGAGTCTCTGAAGTGTTTGGATAGCTTGTAACATGTTGTTAAAACCCATTCTAGCATTTTATTGTCCATGTAAAAACTATATGGTATGACGAGCCCACCATACAATATGAATCCCAAACTGGCTGTAACAAGATATGGAAATCCATCTACACACTCCCGTCACCATAGTCTGATCGAATTTGACGTAACAACATCTGAACTAGTAAGACATGACGACTGTTATGGATGTACAACTTCTGAATATAATTGGGTAGCGACGTTTCGATCTCGATGCTAAGACCGTTATCAAGCTATAACTTACTTGACATCCAGGTACCTCATTCAAACTTTGTTGATAATCGCTATGTCTTGAATTGGTGATCAATCACAGATATATGTTGTGAAGCTGTTAGATGCTGCTGATGTTAGAACTACAAAGACATTAGGAGGTATCAGGAAGTGGAGTGAAGTACGTTAAGTATTGAAGATCACATGACATGATTTACATTACAGGCCCTATGGTTCGGGTATTTCAGCATTTAAGCATTTTAAAACTGATGTTAAGGCTTAAAGATGACACAATCAACCAGTTGACATTTCTTGTTAGTTATTTTGACAATTTGAGCAAATACTGTTCTGGAGATATTTTGATTTTGTCAATTTGAGTTTTATGAAATGTAGGTATAGAGCAAAATTGTAGGTAGAAAGACAAAAGTTCATAATTTCTTTAGTTATTACAATAAGTTCTTATAGTTTTATACAATAACAACTTTGGTATTTTAAATAGAATATGTTTTTTGTAAGTATTTTGAACTTTTCTGTTTTGCTTTACAGCATTTCCAGTACAGCTTGACTGCTTGGAATACAGACTACTTTGTTGTGGGAGCTGCTAATTTTATTGATCCCAGTACAGCTCATGAGAACAGTGTACCCACCGGGTCCCTGAAATATCATTGGGCAAATCCAATGGGTTTGGGTGGGTTCGGGTTTGTGGAGGCGAACTCGGACAATATGACTTTTACCTTTATGGAAGCTACAGGAAAAACACTTTATCAACAACCTATGCCACCCCGTAAAATGATTTACTGATAAGCCAAAACAAGTGCTAAAATTTTAAATCTAATCTTGTGTTTATATTTTTACAAAGATATGCATCTTTTTTAATTATTGTACATGAATTCAATCAGGCACATGATGGCATATTTTCTTCTCACAGATTGGGGATTCCCATCCTGGGATGGCACATTACCCCATGAGTGAAACAATCTTGAACCCAACTGTTGGAATTATTGCTCTTCTTTCACCTTATAAATGCCAAATATTCTTTGTAGACTCGCTGCAATCACACGTGAACTCCACCATTTAAAAGCATAGTGTTAGAAAGAAAATCTAAAAAAAACTGTTATTCGGTTAATTATTAATTGACTTGACAACAGTTGAAATCAACCTCTGAAAACCTCTCACCTGAGGAAGAACCCTTTAGGTGCTTTTATTAAAATAGCGTCTCTGGTTCAGGCCTTCTGATGGAAGGTGTGCTGTCATATGCTTTAACACAGGTCACTCACCTGAAATAAGAAGACCTGCTTACCTGAGCTTGATACTTGTTAAACTCCAGGGGCTGGTTGATCGAATTAGGTTTAATCTGCTACTAGATGACATTGACATCCATGCATATGGAAGGCCTATCTCTAATTTGGTATTGGTGATTTAAATCTGGTGCTAGCGACTAATAGCCTTTCGAGGAATTGGCCCCAGGGTATTGTACCACCAAGGGATCTTAGCTTAAGTTCGTCTTAATTGCCAGGACTACTCAATACCTTCAGTACTGGCTGTCATGACAACTAAGATGAGCTAGGCAATAGATCCCAAGCCCCAGGGTCAGTAGAGTATTAAGGGAGAATAAATCAGTGACCTCAACCACAAGCATGTTCCAATCCTCATTTGCCTTGATGAATTCTAGTGCTAACTAATGATCACTTACAATATATGCAAGTATATTATCATTTTAGAAATAATTTTTAACTGTTTCACATTTTTAATGCTATTTTTTTTAAGATTGCAAATATTTTGTAAAATTCTGTAACCAAAAGTGCTTTAAGCAGAAATTTGTTGCATGTGTTGTCTTAAAATGTGAAGAAAAGGTCAGTAATCTATTTTTTTGTTTTTATATGGGAAATATTTGATATGATTTTTAAATAACTTGAAAATATAAATAATAATGTTTTTACCTTTAATAAGCTGAGTAGGGTCAGGATATGTCATTGAATGTGGCATAAAACACCAACCATTTAATACAGTTGATGTCAGTTGTTAAAGGAGCAGAAACAATACTCGCTTGTAACTTTTATTTTAAACTTTGTTAGGCAAACATAAATATGCCACAGGGGTTCAGTACCATAGAGGCCATCTATGTAGACAGAGATGAGAGGATGTTACCAGAATATATCGCTTGTACGTATAGGCTGAATTTGTTTTAGAGAAAAGTTTTGTGTTTGCAAGGAAAATTTGAGAATTTTAAATAACTAACTAACATCACAATTCTGGCTTAGGATTTGAAGATGAACTATTTGTCAGAGACAGGCAGTTGGTATTTATCTATTTGATGTGATAAGTGGACTTGAATGGGTTAAATTTCACCATGGTACAAGCTGGGTCGATGAAGAATCTCTGCTCTTCTATGTTCTGTTTTTACATAGACTGTCTCTATGGTACCGAGCTCCGGTGATGTATGCCTGCTGTTTATCCAATGGAAATGAAGTCAGATAGGAGAAAACAGGGTTTTAATACTTATTTCATCAGATCAATGGGCTGCTGAGTTTGACGGAAACTACCTCTGCCTGGCTGCTATATATGTCTAGGGCATTAGGCTACGCAATAAACGTAGAGCTAGATATACCAAAGATCTGTCAACAAAAGAAAGTGCTTTCTTTCTTTTCAAGGCTACTATTTTGTGAAAATTATTCCGAGCTGACTAATTGAACTCCGTGTTTATGTGAGATATCAACATCGTGGTAAAAAATGTCCAAGGGAGATAATTAAGTTTCTTAATTCTCACACAAATTCGAAATGTGAATGCTAATGTGAAAAACCATACTGGATGAGTAGGCCTATAGATTTCCTCTTTTAGCGATTCAAGGGGAATAACTCTAGTTTTCTTCAACCTTCTCAGCAGTTTTTTTTTCTCTCCCCTTGAACGAAGTTTTCACAGGTGACTAAAAAGTGATTATTTAGAGTTTTTTCCTATACCAATTGTAATTTTGACAATGATTATTGTAATAACTCACAAATCACTTGTGTATGCATTTTAATAACCAAAAGGACCTGTTTTTCTTTAATGTTATAAGTATTGTTTAATAACAATCCCTGTTTTTCATCAGTGCTGATGTAACATGCATCCTTTAATTCCTGCCCATTGCCATGAAGTATCGGAGGAGATTTGTAAATTGTGTTGATGTTTTGAAACTATTCCAAGTGTGATATCATATTAATTACATCAATATGAGTTCTTTTTTAATTTTGTCCCTTAAAGAGTTATCTTTTCCCCTCTTTTAAGCGTAAACATGTTTAAAAGCGTTTTGAATCATTAATAAGGATCTTTATTTAGGATGTTTATTGTCTTTAAATTGTGTTCAATTTTAACCAAAGTACAGGGATGTTATTTCCATTTCCAAAGATAACTGATTTTTAATGAATGTAAAAATCAAATACCCCTGGCAACTTTTGCATGAATGTGAAAAGCTGATATGACATATAAGTCACGTCTCTCATATTTCACAAGCAGCCTACATTCTTTCTAACTCCAGCATAAACGGAAAATTCCTTAACAGGCAATGGAACATACTTAAGTGGACAATCCGTTGTCAAATACCCTTGAGTATGACATTTGATCCAAATCAAACAAATGAACGATGTTCTTGCAGTAGATTGAGATGTAACATTCTGTTGCCATGGTGCTCTCAGAGCAAAGGCAATCTGTGTATCCATTCTTTATCTTACTTTCTGTATATTTCCTGTCTTGTCTTCGGTTTCCTTCACCCATTGAGCTGGCATGCTGTCATATGAGTGAAACTACCCTAAGTACCTAACCAACATTAACAATGTACTCAAGAGTCAATAGAAGAAAACAAAATTGACATGCCCCATTGCGGGACTCTCAGGTACACTCTCAGGTACATGTTTATGAGTGAGTCACCTGATCGTGGGGTGGTTTTTATGAGTTCCTCCTGGTTTTGCACTAAATTAGGCAAGGAGCAGTGTAGATGCGAATACGTATCTTATATAGGCTATATAAAGTATATAGAGATATGAGGTGGAGCTGTACCTAAACTCTAGTAAAAAGGCCAGCCGCTGAATATTAAATAACGTTGAATTCGCTTGACCTAATTACCGTGTAAGACATTTTAAAGAGAGGTTGGTACTTCTGAGAAATTGTTGATTTTAACATGAAAATGGATATAGAGTGGTCGTTTTTTTGTGTTGATCTAACCCAAAAGTGTTCAAGGAAGAAAGCAAGGTGGTTAAATCAAGGTAGGGCCATGTAATTTTTATGTATTTGAAGATAAAGTTCCGAATCCTGGTATCATTCAGCTATTTCTAGCGTTAAGGAAGCTTCGTGTAGCATAGCTAGGAGCAGTTTTAAGTTGACAATCCCTCATATAAGTGAAATACTCTTGAGTACGACGTTAAACCCCAAACAAACAAACAATACATGCCCTATTGCACTTACTATTGTAAACACATTACTTTTGAATGATTCCAATCTGTGATAAAACATTACCTGTTTTACTTATCTTATTATTATTTTCATGACTATCGCTGTTTAGATCTAGTATTTAGATTTTTTTTTGTTCAGGTCATTCCAATTGCATGTGATATTAATTTTTAACTCGTGATATTATCTGTCCATACATGCATACTTGTGCTAGATTTTTGTTTTAAGGCTGATTTGTGAAAAAACTATGCAAAATAAAAATTATTTTCATGTTCTCCAAAATAGTCGGTAAATGCTTCGAGTTATCAATGTCCTTGTTTTCTCTAAGCTAAGGGGTGTGGGGGTTGTTTCTATGTCTGAAGCTCTGTGAGCTAGGAGGTGGAAGCTATCAGTGTGCATGTTCCCTCTAAGCTAATGGGTGTGTGGGGGATTGGGGGATGCTCTGTGATCCAGGAGGTGGGAGCTATCAGTGTGCCAGTTCGCTCTAAGCTAAGGGGTGTGTGGGGGGATGT
>JARFOD010018438.1:0-11091 GCA_031763545.1 Mopalia muscosa
CTGTCCCCTCTTAGACTCTTCTCTTCAAACTATCTTAACAGTGTGGGCGTCAAGATCCATTCATGGATCTCTTGTAGACAAGTGTGGTTGAGTTACTCATTCCACGACAGGGTCGGGTCAAGACAGACACCAAGAAGGTTTGCTGTGTCTAATTGCTTTGTCATTTTATACAGTAATATCGATTTTCAGGTGACCGATGCGACACAGCATGCAAACCGTTTTGCCAAAATTTAGGGTTAATTGTTTTCCGTAATCGACTTTTTGGTGACTCCAAGCCAGCTTTTAATGTCTTGAAAGGACAGTTAACGTTCTTGTCAGCAGCATTCATACGTATTTAAACTAAAGTATTGTTTTTTTAAATTAGACATATCATAGTATAAAAATAAAGGTCCACTGATGGACCCTTGTGGAACACCGATGTCAATGTGATAAAAGTACCATTCCAATTTACAAGTTGTTCACGGTTTGCTATAGATATGAAAAAACCCCAATGAAAATTATTTTCCATGCCGATCATATAACTGGAAGTTATTGAGCAGCACAGGATGATTGACCGTGTCAAAATGTCTTACAAAATTCTAACTCAACCACGGCTATCACAGAACCAATATATTATTGTGTACATTTCAGACATCAATTAGACAGGTTATTAGTTATTTAATCAAATCTCAAAAGAACAAGTTCTCAAAACCATTTTAACATCAATTTATATATTCATGCATATATTAATGTACTTACATTTCATGTTCTCTAATTCCTTAAGGTCCCAAGAACCTACATTCTTCAAAAATAATAAATTAAAAAAGTTTAATAATATTTACCAGTGCATGGTCCTGTACATCTCAAGGTAGTGGACATTGCATGGGTTATCTCTTCGAGAAGATGAAACTCACTATTTTAACAAACTCTTTAAGGAAGGTATAAAAAATATTTTTAACGCAATATTTAAACTAACAAGCTATAGGACACGTAAAGAAAAAAGTGAATTACCGTTTGAAGTAATGAACATTGTATGTTTTGGTTAAAAATACTTTTGTTTGCAATTGTGGCGAAAAATAAGTACCATTTTGAAGAAAAACTTTTTCGAACAAAATATATTTTTTTCGATATAATTTTATGAGGGTTAAGAAAATAATAATTAACATATTATTGTTCTACATTAAAAGAGCATTAACGTGTTGCAAAATTCCGTATATATAGTTAAGAAGCAAAAGAGCACGTATAACAAGTCATTCACATGCGCAAATGGGATTTTGTTAAAGCTTCAAATGATGTTTTGAACCCAGGTAAACATTCACTTTTATTGTCTTGTTTTGTATTTATACCTGTATTCGAAATAAAATACGTAACAGTCCGAGACAAAAAGACGAGAATGCAAAAGTATTACATTTGTGACAGCACTGTTGTTAAAATTAAATGTTTTACATTCCGAGACAAAATGTCCAGATGTCATAAATATTACCTTGCTATCCGTAATATAATAAGTATTGCATTACGGGCAGTAATGGCAAATTTTGTCCCAGAATGTTATAAATTTTATTTTATCAGCAATGCTGCCCAGAATGTAAAACTTATTGCATTCCGGAATTTTAATCCATCCCGGGCTATGTTTGAAGAACGGTTGAAGCCAAGATGATCCACGGCGTGTCATGTTGATACTCCTATATATGGCTGATATAGAACAGTGTGTTGTTTATTGTCTGTCGATTCCAAATCAAAACTAATATATCAATCACCGGGAAGAAATGCTTTATACCCAGGTATTTATGTTTAAGCCTAGGGATATATATAAGTACCTTGGTATTTATATTTTAACTCCGGTTTGGATAGTTTTATAAATGGATATAAATAATACAGCAGTAGGGAATAGTTATATCTTGAGTAGGAACCCTGGTATAGTATTCAATCATTGAATTTATCCAATAAACGGCAGAATAGAAACTAAACCAATTTTGTTTTTGTTTGTTTTAGGGGTTTTTTTTTTCTCAATTTTATGACACTACAGAACATTTTTTGTAACCAGTAAGTACCATCTTGCTTTTCAATGCAGACGGCAACCTATAGGCCTATATACATGGACGGTGGAGGCAATATAATTTCCTCTCTTCATTTATTCAAAATATATCAAGAAGATAGAAGTTGACGGTTATAAAACCTTGTCTTTCTTTTATTTTTACCTGGCGGGAAGTTGCACAAAAACTAACGGTCAAACTTTACAAATGGGAGTCTCGTGAAGTTGGCAAGGGAGGTAATTTAATCCTTCGAAGCGGCTCTCTGACATCACAACATTCGTGATAGTTGAACTTTTAAATGACGTCACACACATTTATGCATTGTGACGTTACTGAAAAGGCTACGAATCTCGACCGTTTTGACGTCAGAGGACCGCCTGCAACGTCCACCTTTTGACGTTATGAGACTCCCATTCACACAGGACGTTACGAGACCGTCGCGCTACACGAAAATAAGGTAAAACAATACCTTTTTTTTCTTTTCTTGTTTGAGTGGCATTTAGAAGCTGGTAAATTAGAAACACATGACGACTGATATGTCGATCAAAAAAGTTGAAAATCCCTATCAGTCGTCATGTGTTACTTTTTTATGCTACTTGCTACTGTCACGCGACAGTCGCGTCGCTGTCGCCAGTTCTATTACGTAACATTATGACGTTAGTCGTTTGCATTGTGACGTCATTGCCTGGGCAAGTCAACCAAAGGCTTAATTCAATTTTACCACGTCACAGAAAGGTGGCGAGGTGTCATTCGACGTCATGTGTCGAATAACGTTACGCTATTGTCACACGATGCGCCATAATGACGTGTTGTTGCCATGGAGTTGCTATGTTGTTGTTGTTGTTGTCCTATGTTGGCTACAAACAATCAGCTGATTTACATTTCTTTGCCGGTAAGTTCGCCGATCGAAGTCCCTGTTATTATTGCATAATATCGATTAACAGAATATAATGTTTTGATCACATAACTACAGTGCTTACTACAGATTTACGAAAACTTTTGATTTTGATTTTAATACTTTAATTCACCAAATAAATTTATATAAAATACAACTATTTGTTAACGATTGTTCGGCGGGAATAAAGTCCCGACTAGGACTTGTTTTATCCCAAGATGATTTGTTGTTGTTGAAAGCCTACCGGAGAATTTATGTGGTTTATTTGGTCAAATGTTTAATGAAACTATATACGATTGCAGGCTGGCGCAGTCATATAATTGTTCCTCCTTCGTCTCCCCTTCCCTGTACTCTTTATAATTATAAAAATTCAGGGATGTCGATTAACAAAAGACGATAAATCGTATTAATGGTATGGATGATGAATCGTCAATAAGGTTCTAGACACAAGGGATATTTGAAAATGTCTTCACTGATATTTTAAATGTAAGTACTGTTTTACTTTTACTTCACTGTTTTAAGCGTATTTTTTTTTATTATCGTTATTGTTTTTTATTTTTTATTATTATTATTTAATTGTATATGCCTAGTTTTTTTTTCATATTTCTTATAAGTGATTTCGTCTAAACCTGTTTGAATGTTTTCTCTTGTAGCCACATTGGTTTCCTGGTCTGATGTTCGAATCACTGTACTTAACATATCAACGCCCGCTTAGCCCCATGTTCTGGTTTTGCTGATGGCTCCATATAAAAGTACAAAGGTGTCCGCTATTGAGGTAATATTTGGTCAACAAAAACACATTTGACCCCCCAAAAAGTTTGTTCAAGAGAGATATACCTACAAATAAACAAATGAAAAAGTATTGGGGTTTAACGCGGTACTGAAAAATGGAATAAATCTTTAGATTTCGTATGCTTTAGAAACACAGATCATCATTTTCGTTTTTACAATCAACATGTTTTATTGACTGACATTAATATGTACCTTGAAAAAAAAAATTGGAAAGAAAAGATAGGATTTTGGGTGGAAATTCAGACAGTCTCGTTTTTATCGCTATGGTCTTTTTAAAGAAAACAGGAAGTATGATACATATTTTAAATGAGTGATAGTATAACTTTTCGCCAAACATGATACAGTTACCGAGATACACGTCACGATTGTGAACTTTCCGTTTGACGAGTGCCAATCATACGAGTTTTATATATGCTCAGTGCCCATGGACTATTTTCAGTACAATATGGCTAAGGATGATACAACCGAAGAACTGGAGGGTCCGGTGGCTAATCGGACGTGCAGAGATGTACCATGCTGTATGCTGTTTGTTGTCTTCATGCTAGGAATGGTAAATTCAACACAATATACATTGGTTCAAGCGACTTTAAACTTTGTATAACTACTCACCAGGTTAAAATATTAAAATAATTTTTTTTTTTTAAATTTAAAAAAATACTGCTGAATCGATGGCAGCACTCTCCAATACTTTGGAGAAAAATGGAACCCTTAAAAGATTAGTTAAAGCATAGTCAATACAGTTTGTACTATTGTAGGTATGAAAGTATAGTTGTCTTCTTTTTAAATTCTGGGAACCACATTCAAACTCTGTCACTATTTTTTATATACTGATCTTTCCGAACAATATTATGTGCTGCTGTTGGATGCAACTGTAGGCCTGGAAAGGGGAATTGACAATTAACATTTAACATTATCCACTTATTCTGGAAAAAAAGAATGTAGGAGGTACCCATAGGTGGGGTGTATTACGTGAAATATAACAGGCAGAAAGACGTGACTTACAGGTGTTATGTCTGTTACCTTACTGTACTCTATATTTGTAATTGGCTAACCCACTGGATTATTGATTTTTCCATAACTGTGACTATCCAATCAGATCCGCCACGTGAGTTCCGGATAACAACAATACGGCGCGGGTTCATCCCTAATTTAAAATCTGCGTTAAGTAGATGGTGTCCATTGATTTAGTTGATTCTTTACCCGAGAACGTTTGTAATCGGTTATAATTGTAACTGTTTGAATCTGTGGTAATTTTCTCTATTTCCAGATAACAGTAGCGGGACTCGCTCTGGGACAAGGCAATCCCTATAGCCTGTTTTATGGTGTAGACAGTTGGGGCAATGTTTGTAACTATAAAAATCCGAACCTAGATCTAACAGGACTGAAGTGAGTGATGTGGAAATTGAAGAATGTGTTGTATACTTGAACGATATGGAATATAACAGCTTTCAATCGACTTATATTAATACAATTTTAATGTTCTTATTATTGGGATAATTTGAGCCATTTTGAGGTGGGGTTAAAATGCTGAATTCTTCAATTTTGTTTGTGAATATTAGGGGTTATCGGCACAAGTCGGTGTGCGAACAAATGATTTGAGGACGTTATATATATGATCTAAGCTTTAAAGTCGTTGCACTTATGGCCTTATGTGTCATCATCTTGCATCTTCCTGGGCCTAGGCGGAAAAGATTGTCACATTAAGCCTCTTCTTTTCCTACCGTGCCTTCTTAGACGGGAGACCCTGAGTTAGGTAAAGTCTACAAAAGCGGATGAGTCGGGATGACCTCTATTTACCCCACCCTATCAGATTGGACCTTCCATTCAAATGAAAGAGGCGGTCTCAATAAAGGATGACAACTAGACTATATATGTCGGCCTAAAATACACGCTTGATCTTAGTCCCAATAACGTGTCCGGAAATCATCATAGACACGTAAATTGACAATCGCGACACGCTTGCTCGTTGTGGACATTAATATGTAATTGACTATCTGATTGGTTGCATGTTTACAATAATCCCATTAATGTTTTGCCGCGTAGTGCAAGGACAGAATGTGTACTGAAAGTCTCGTTTTACGCCTTTTGACACTTGCAATTGGAAGATTGTATCTTTAGGCGCCGCAGATGGTTTAAAGTGTTGCTTTCCAACAATTTATGAATGTGTGCGACCATTGAAGTTTCCATAAGTTCTTAGCAACCGTTAAGGCTATCCGAATGACTAGATATAGGCCGAATGAATATATGTATTATGTAACTAAATTTTCCATAACTATTGATAACAGATAATTTTGTACCGTTGTATATGTAGAAACAATATTTTTAATGTCAAAATCTTGTTCTTCTTGCTTCGGCGTCCTGCTGAAGGGTGATGCCAAATTATCCAGATTTCAGAAATATAATCAACTTATCTGATATCTGATTTGTCGATAAATATACCAATACTATTCACAGAGTAAAAGAGAGAAAAAACCCAAAAACCTCGTTGAGAGATGTAGGTTTGCATTGAGCGTAATTTCCATTTAAGGTATCCATAAGACCTTATCGTCATACACGAACGCCTTATAGCTTGACGTAACATTTTCTCTCTTCATTTATTCAAAACATATATTTGTTAAACAGGAGATCATTCCGATTTGATGCCGCCTCACACTACCTCTCTTTGATCCCTGGAATAGATAACGTCACTCTTTCAACATATACTGGGGCTTCTAGTCACGTCATATGCGTATCCCGCTGTCCAAACGCCACCCTGTTAACAGCCGCCGAAGCCGACGCATACCAGGACGAGACTGGCGCCAACTACTGCTACTATAACGTCACCAGTTTCCAGAATGACTCGTCGCTTTGTGCAGGTTTGCCCATCATTCCACAGTAAGTGTATTGTTTTAAAATTGTCCTCTGTATATGGCTTCATTACCCGGATGTCCTTTATGTCAGATGATAACAGATTTGATTCAATTTACTATATGTTCTTTAATTGTGATGATAATTACGTTGTAAATGCCTTAATACACTGCATGGTTACACTCATGTATCTGTACGCCAAAGTTATTTAAAAGTGAAATACATTGTTCTCATCACTGGTAAAATGTCTCTTATTTCCAGAACGTCAATCCTTAACCGTTGTGTACCAGCCCTTTACGTCACGATGTTGACACAAACTGTGAACCGTTACCTATCATCAATGGCTGCTGCTACTGTCGGTCCAGATTTTGTTCAGGTAGGTATTTATTAAGGACGTGATATAGCCTGCTAGTATGGGCGTATGCTGACTATTTTCAAGGGAGGGGCAAACCAAAGTCAGTCCCACACTCTTAGAAAAAATATGGCTGTATTTGAACCCTGTACCGTTTTGCAGTCATGGCTCTGATGACATTCTTTATGGTACTGGGGTCCATTTTACAAAACGATCTTAGCTTAAGTGAAACGTAACTACCATGACAACCAGTGCTGACGACATAGTGTTACCATGACAGTTGCGCTCAAAGAAAGCTAATTGGCTTGTGGAACGAGCCCCAGTATTGGTATATGGAGCCCTCAAGACAACTGTTCCAAGTATGTCTCACTTTCTTCTTATATCAAAGAACTGTTGTTTTTTTTTTTTGTGGTAAAGATTCTTCTTTTCTTAATAAACCCCCATAGAACCCTCATATATGGGTATACCTCTATATCAGTGGAAATGGCCTTTCTGGTCTGGAGTCACTTAAACCACACGACTGTGCATTACAAATGTTTTTAATTCAGATCTTGAATTTGCAACAAAATGTTCAAATATTCACTGTACCGTGAACCTGTATTGTGGTGTGACTTTGACAACGCTTGTAGGCCTACAATGTAATAACTTAGAAAACGACATTTGAATATTTTATTTCCAGAACATCATACAGGATGTAGAGAGTAGTTATCTAGAGATTCTGATTCTTTGCGGGGTGTCTGTGGGTAAGTGGTGCCATCCTATTAATATTAAATAAATATCAAAACATTCGGTGACATCTGCAGTAATCTATAATAGGATAAAAGAAATCGAGTTATTTTCTCAGGTGGCAAAGACTTAATTCGCGACATTTGCTGCGACGTGAATTGCTTCGACGATAAATGGCCCGAGGACTACTCGAATAGGAATTGGCCCCATAGTAACAGATCCGGTGTCGATTACTCTTATCAAAATTGCTCCGACGATCAGGATCACCAAAAATAAATGTACCCCAGGGCAAAAGGAAAGTCTGCCCCTCTCCTACACTACTTCGTCAAGGGCTCTATGTAATTCATTAGTGGATTAGTGGGCTTTTTCCATTCACGAAAGAAAACTTTTTATTTTGTTTGCTTTGTTCAGAGTACATCCCCGTATTTAATTTTTCGTTTGGCTCACCAGTGCCACCCTCTCAGTAGACCTGCCGACAATATATGATCGAAGGACGACCACACATATATGAATTGCTTCTACTACAACTCCGGTACATGTGTATGTGCAATGTGCATTCTGGGTTGGTGACCTTGTTACTCGACATTTTGCCGTGGGACCAGTCTTGGTAGAAAAGTCTGGAAACAATCGCCAAAACAATCGCCAATCGCAAAAACAATCGTCGAAGAAATGATCTAAAATAATGCTTTGAGAAACGCGAAAGCCCGTCTCGGTTTAAGGTACATGTAACGCAATTATTAAGGGAAGTCTATCCTCGTCTGCACGAAGAGATTGCGTTTCCCCCCCTCTAGGTTTTCTCGTAGTTTCTCGGAAAACATCGACAAGTGAGTCGTCATACAATTGAATTCTATCCTCAAGTGCCAGGTATAAACACAAAAAGAAAAAAATAAGAAAATAAAATAAAAAATAAAGCTTGAGTAATTTCTACATTCCTTCAACTTTTGGCAATAGCAATGTATTGATAAATAATAGTTCTCATTACAGCTAGGCTTTATATCTAAACAGATTTTAGTTATAAAGTGTATTTACCTGTATGAGCAACCTGGCTTCATCAATTACCACACTTTACCATGATTTGACTATATTTTCAGGGAGCTCGTTATTGATTGTTTTACTGATGCAGTTCATTGCTGCCATTGTGATTTGGGCTATGGTGTTTTTAATCGCGGCCTCTGGCTTGTCAGCGACAGGATATACATGGTAAGCCTCGTTCTCAATGGATGGATTATACCAGATGAAAGTTAAAACTACGATGCTGTTACTTTTGTGTATGCAGAATAAGGGAACATTACTGATAGCGTGGGAGTATTGCTTTAGTTCTACTCTCAGAATCCCTGTGATAGCAATGATTAATCGACAAACAAAACTTCATATTTTAAGATTTAAATTTAAAAACAAAAACATTTAACGTAACGTAGACGAGAAGTTAACATTTTCAATTAAATATCAGCATGCCCCCCTACTGTTCTAGCGTTTATCTGTTTTTTACTCCAACTAATTTGAATGTCCAGGTACACTTATTACAATCTGAATGAGGCTTATAACAATTTGACTGCATCCTATCAGACGCCAGCCGCTAACGAAGAGGTTAATCTCTGGCTGGCATATGCTATAGCAGCTACCATTGTGACAGTAAGTATTTAGCGAAAAGCGAACCCATCGTAGGAGAGGTCATGAACACCTGGTTGTTTTCCGTGTCGCTTCTTTCACAAGCTATTCATTGGAACAGTTTATGCGCCCTCGACCGATAGAGTTGAGACAGACATTTTTGGTTTGGTTGATTGGCGTTTTCACTTTAATATCAAATTACATCCAGTTTCTTGCTGTAATGAAATAGTTTCCTGGTTAAAATGTATATACGTATCATTGTCCAAATCAAATAAGTCAATAAAGCTCGCCCATACTGGCTACAGTTAGAAAAGCTAATATTTGTACACTAGCAGCTTTAAATGCCTTGATTCCTTTGGCGTATAGTTGTGTTCAGTAAAGTGTTATTCAAATGAAGATACGTGTACATATAGTCCCCTATTGGAGAACTATTTATATGTTTGATCTCAGCAATGATCCTGTATTTTCTTTTATTTTCAGGTTATTTTGTTATTTATTTTGATTTTTCTATGGAAAAGAATTGGTTTGGTAAGTAGTTATGAAGACGTTATAATACTTAAATACGGAAATCTTGTCATAAATATTTGTTTGCATTGTGGTTTAGATTTGCGTTTGAGAATTTGCATGAACATTAAGTGATACGGTTCATATCGACATCATCAATTTTCGTAACTTTTAGTCATAACAAAACAAATTAACAGATTGTATGTAATGAGAGAAAAATATAATTCACTCGAACTTCTCTCTCATTTGATGTTGTTTGTTTGTGTTTTTTGTTTCTTTTTGGTTCAGTAATATAAATCGCTCCACGCATCTCGTTGGATAATCTGGCGCAGCCGCAGTACATTAATATATACAAAATACTGTTGTATTCTTGTTCGATGTTAAGATACGATTAGCAAAAACATATACTCTTCTTACTTCGGTTTGAATAAATCTCGATTGGCTGGGACGTTCTATAGTGAGAGAAACTGTAAATGATTGGAATAATCTTGTAATTTCTGTGATTCAGCATAGGTTTTGAATATGGTAGATAGATTCCTTTATTGTTAGTTTCTCTTGTCCACCCTCCAGGTTGTTCAGTTATTTCGGGAAGCAGGTTGTGCTATCAGACGAATCCCTATGATATTAATCCAGCCTATATGGGTAAGCACGAATTCCTATGATATTAACCCAGCCTTTATGGGTAAACCACGAACTCCTATGATATTAATCCAGCCTATAAGGGTAAGCACGAATTCCTATGATATTAATCCAGCCTATATGGGTAAGCACGAATTCCTATAATATTAATCCAGCCTATATGGATAAGCACGAATCACTATGATATTAATCCAGCCTATATGGGTAACCACGAAGTCTTGATTCCATTGTTCTCCTCAATCGTTTCCACTACTGCAAAATGTTATGAATGTTAATTTTGTTCTTATCAGAAAACTTTCGCCTGTTTTTTCGTGTTGTTGAAATATTTTACGGTGAATAAGTTCCGTCTTTCCGCTGTTTGACTGTGTTCATATTTAGCCTTAAAGCTGTAGGTCTACAAATGTATGTTTGTTCCGTTTCAGACGATCATATTCCTAGGTTGTTCAGTCACAGTTCTGGTCATCATTACATTGTATGTGGAAACGACGGGTAAGTTTGTCAACGTTTCCTGCAATAGTATCATCCACTAGTAAGCTTATCAACGATTCCAGCTAAAGTATCAGTCACTGGTAAGCTTATCAACGTTCCCAGTTATAGTATCACTCACTAGTTAGCTTATCAATCATTCTAGCTATAGTATCAGTCACTAGTAAGCTTGTCAATGATTCCTGCTATAGTATCAGTCACTAGCTAGCTTATCAATGCTTTTAGCTATA
>JARFOD010018449.1:0-11090 GCA_031763545.1 Mopalia muscosa
ATTCAACCCTCATAACACACAAGAGTTCTCATACAGTTATTATTGTTATTCAGCACACAGGCAAGTCTCTGCCTACAACTTCAATGTTTAAAGTATGGCGAAATAGACAAAATACATACATTGTTAAGAAATACATGTGTTTATATTCTATAACAGAAAAAGAGGGGAGGATTGGGGGGGGGGGGGAGTTACGCAAATAATAACATAGGTTACATGTACACCAAGTGACACCCTTAAATACATACAAATGTATATATGTAAATATATATATACAGATAAACCGGAGGGGCGGGGAGATTTAAATAGATATATTTTCAACAGCATTTACCCGTAGGTGCTCGACTGGTTGATAATAATGATAACTACTCATTTACAGAGCTATACTTAGGTCTGGAGGTATAGATCAAGTGAAAAACGGAGTGGTGCTCTTTTCTCCTATAAGATCGGACTGTCCTAGTTTGACTCTTTTCGAAGTTAATAGACATGTGCCACTTTGCACTGAACTGGTTAAGTGAGTTGAGGATGTGTTGTAGTCCTTAAGGAATTTTGAGAGTATGAGAAGATCGTCAAGTGGGTTAATTCTTCGTCGTGGATCTTAGCTGGATCACAGTGAGTTTTATCAAATTCAAGGTCGTTTAAATATATGTTGAAGAGGGTAGGGTTTATCTAGTCTTCTTGTCGGACGCCTGTATAACTGGGGAAGTAAGGGGTTGTAGCGAGACCTTGCTTAATACAGACAGAGGTAGGTTTGGCTGTACATGCTGGAGATGGCGTTGTAGATTTCCCCTTGTATCCTTAATCTTTGGAGTTTGAGAAAAAAGCGCCGGGTACCAGATGGTGTCAAATGCTTTTTTCGAAGTCGACAAAACATAGGTACAATTGTTTTTTCGATGTTTTGGTGTATTTGCCTTTAAAATATACAGTTGATCAGCAGTTTGATGATTTTTTCAGAATCCGGCTTGTTCTGGTGATATGATTTGTAGACTTGCCAAAAACTTTCTTCTAAAGCCTTTATATTATTACAAAATAAACAGAAAAACCAGTAGACCACTAAAGATTTGCCCATGAAAATGTATCAATTTAGCAGGGATAATCTTAGTCATCTCATTTGAGAGGGAAATCCCTTGCTGGTATAATAATAGTCTGAAATTCGCTTTGCCGAACTGAGGAACTGCCATCCAGGATGACGCCTGCTTGTGGCTATGTTAAAGCCATACTCCGGGCTGCAATAAAATGCTTATAGGTACAACGGGCATCATTTCGTGTGTTCAGTTATGGTCTCTAATTTTCTAATCGAGCAATATCAATTTTATAATTGCATCTTAAACAATGGGTAATGCACGAATTACAGGAGGCCATATCTAGGTACTTTTATTATTGAACAGAAGAGACACACAAATATATTGACCCATAAAATGTCTTTCTTTTCAAAATAGGTGCATGCGTCCCTAGACCTGTAGAGTCGACTGTTTAAACCTTTGACAGTTGACACCAATGGCCTATATAACGTACAATTATTCCTTATATGTAATTAAATATTACAACGTCAGGATGCAATCATGACGGCTTTTTAAGGTGTTTCGACGGCGTCATGCGGCTTACTGCGGCGTCGCCATGGAGTGATGGAAAAAGCGACGTTGTCGCACATGCGGCACATGTACAGTTGCCACGACGCCTCAACGGCGCTCTGTTGCGTCGATGGCACCGATGACGCCCCTCGCGGAAGGTGAACGAGGTAAATCGCCCCAAAGCCTTCCTGTCTCTTTTCATGTCATTTCGTGGAGTGCCACTTCCTTTCAGACCTGCTGTGACGGTGTGTCAGCTATGTTGGTGATGTGTAGCTAAGGGAGATATCTCCTCTTGTCGTCATTATGACGTTCACAGTTTGATTGCAGGATACATTTTACATGGAATTTTGACTAGTGGTGTATTCTTTCAATGTCAAAGTCATTTCATAACATGACTTGACATCCGGCTCAGTCATTTACGCTGTCCATAGCCCGCAACCGTCATGCATAGGATTAATTCAACCCTTGAACACTTTTCTAAACCGCCGACTCCTGAAACCCATTCTCCGTACTCGTATGAGATTTGCTTCCCTTTTCTCTGGGCAGCGGAATCAACGCCCATAACTACTGCAATCCCTTAAGATCTTTGGTGGGCTTCGAAGCTGATCAGCCGTGTTTTTGCTATATGAAGCAGCGTATAGGGTACAGTCAGTATGGGCTACTGTTAGCCGACCGCTGATTATACGAGTGTAGTCGCATCCAGTCCAGTAGTGGCATCACACCAGCGAGCAACTCACTACATTCCTGATCAGCCACTCTCACATTGATGCATTATATTGTGTAGACACTTCCCTACTATTTTCCACATTGACAATTAGCTCCTCGTGTGCTGTGCACCCTGGTCGTGTTTTTGGAGCTCTGCTTTAAGCAGGTGTAGTGAATGTTTCAGTCACTTTTAATCGGATTTAAAACCCATTTGGGAATACCTTTAAGGTCTAGAGCCCAGTGGACACATGAAAATGACAGAAACACAAATTATTTTTTAAGATTGGAGAAGCATAGAGAAGAAAATAAAGTAATTAGAAGGGTGAGAACAAATTCTGGTCATTGTGTCAGTGATGGTAAATCAATTATAGAAGAAGTTGGTTTGTTTTACTCAGATCTGTATAAATATGATGATATTGATCCAAATGCTTTAAATGCAATTTAATGTTCCTTTGATTGTAATGCATTAAAAGAGGTTGATGTTGAATTTTGTGATGATAGAACAACTATGTCAGAATTCACCGAAGCCCCTACTGGTATGAGTAAGAACAAAGCTCCAGGAAATGACTCATTAACTGTTTCATTTTATGTTAAGTTTTGGGCAGATCTGGGTCCTGTGCTTCTTGTAGTGGTGAACGAAATTTTTGAAAAAAACAGAATTATCTCGAACAATGAAAGGTGGGGTTATATCACTTATATACAAACATAAATCCTTCCTTAAAAATTGGAGACCTATAAGCCTATTAAATGTGGATTATAAAATCATTTCTCGTTGCTTAGCAAATAGACTTAAGAAGGTAATTGCATCTATTGTAAATGCATGTCAGACTTGTTGTGTCCCTGGCAGGATATTGGTGATACAATATGTAGCTTGAGGGATGCTATGTGGTATGTGGAACAGGAACAGATTGAAACGTATTTCCTGAAATTAGACCAGGAAAAGGCCTTTGGCAGGGTCTCCCATGAATATATTAATGCTGTATTTGGGTTTGGTGAATATTTTTCAATGTGGATTAAAATATTGTACAAGGGCATAACCAATGCCGTAAAAGTCAATAGGCACATCACCAAATATTTTTCTGTAAATAAATCTAGGACAAGGGTGTCCAATTTCTGCATTATTGTATGTTGTGAGTGTTTAAGACGTAGGTATCTTGGAAGGTTTCTGGAACAGTCTTGTACTGCTATATGGAAAGATTTTTGTATATAAATGGGGAAATTTAAAAATATTTATGCCTTTTTTGTACATGACTGGTAATAAATCCTTGATATCATCTTTACCAATATTCTACCAAGAAATGATTTTAAGTTGATATGAATTTTCTCAATGTGAAAATATATGTATTTTAAATGCAAATGAAATTCTATATCAACCTTTGTTTATGAATTCTCATATTACTCATACTGGGAAAATGATACACTCTGATTACTTTGTTAATTCAGGGATATTTTGTATATCAGAAATATTGTATGTTGTAATACCTGGTTTTCTGCCACTCATTGCTATCATGGAGATGATAACTGACACTTTTCCTGATGTCAATGTGACCACTGTTGAGAAAATCTATACAGCTCTTAAAGCTGCTATTTCTACTGAATGGTTGAAAAGGCTTCAATCTCATACATTTAAAGGTATTCCTGAATTTTGGGAGATATATATTTTAAAATAAGGCTTATTCTGTTTGTTCACTTTTCACAAAGAATTATTTTCAGTTTTTAATTTCCAATTTTGTTAAGTCACCAATAGGGTTTGTTCACTGGGAAAGGAGGCATCCAAATGTTGATTTAAAACTATTTTATTCCAATAAGTTTACACAGGTGCTAAGTCCTGAATTTATTCAATTTAACTGGAAAGTTTTTACAAATTGTGTGTACACCAGAGACAAATTGTTTGATTATGGGTTAATTGACACAAACAAATGCATTTTCTGTGATTTATATATTGAAGATGTTAGGCATCTTATGCTAACTTGTTCACATGTTAAACTTCTTTTAGAATATGTGAATAATTTATTTCAGTCTTTGTTAAGGTATGAAAGTAATGATTTTGTCAACAACTTTCTCTTTGATATTTTCATACTTTTTGGTCATACAACGAAACCAAAGAAGTCGAACTCTGTCTTTATTAATGTCTTGAGTAGCATAGCCAGACTAACAATATATAAAGTTATGAATTTGAACATTTTTGATGACAGAAATGTTCCCTTAAAATTCTTATTTAAATTACTATTAAAGAGGGATATAATGCATGCAGCAACAGTCTGGGGATGCAAATCAGTGAATTTTAATAAATATGTTTTGCAACTAAATCCACATGTCAAATTGGCGGAACCTGACCAGGTAAATATTGAATTACCAACTTAGTACCATATGGTGACTAACATATGTATATTACGCTTAATTTACTACCACTTATTATGACAAATTCAAATGTCTGTACTAACTAAGGTGCAGGAAAATAACAGTAGTATTAATACAATATTTAAACAGAAATTGATTGTAACACTTGATCTAACCCTACCCCTTTCTGTGATAAACTACTTTAAAATTATGGGGTATACACTATGGTTATATTATTATGTAATATGGTTATATGATTCTGAACCAATAAATATTTTTCAAGAAAAAAAGAAAAAAAAATCAATCCCTTACAACCTGTGAAGTCATGTAGAGGGCGGTGCTCTCACCCTCACCTTAGTACTATTATAACGCACAGCCTTTAATTATCCTGTACTAATGTGCTAACCACACGCTCCTTAGTACTGAATAAGGAACGTTCCTTACTAGTAGTTACTAGCTGAGCACAAATTGTTCCTTATTATGTATTAGGGAGCCAAATAAAACTCCGGCTAGAATGGTTACTTCATGTACGAGTGGCTGCACACTGTGGCTCAGAATAAGGTGGGTTTCCATATCTGTCAACCGTCAAAGGTACGCTTCCTAAAAACAGTCTACTCTATAGGTCTCGTGATGTAGGCACCTATTTTGAAAATAAATATAATTGATTTGTCAGTATTTTTGGAGCTCTTCTGTCAACTGATATACTAGTAGCAAGATATGGCCGTGTGTATGAATTTGACTAGTTTAAGCATGACCTAATGTTTAAGATACAATTATAAAATGGATATACCTCGATTAGAAAATTAGAGAGTATAATTCAACACAAGACATGATGTCCGTTTTGCTTATATGCATTTTATTGCAGAGAAGAGCATCGCTTTAACATTGCATAAAGCAGGCACACGCTGTGTCGTCATGCCGACGGCGTGGCGGGTCAGTGGTGACCGGCGTGACCTTATTACGTGACTTAATTCTAAAAATGGAGCAACACTACGACAACGAACAGCCGTCACGACCATTTAGTAACGTACAATCCTTCTTTATCAGTAATCCAGATTTGCTCCTTAGTACTAAATAATGTGCGATCCTTTATATTTAATATAATATTACTACATTCCTAGGGGTGCAGTATCAAACGAGCTACCCACTACATAATAATTATAATATTTTATTATGTAATAGCAAATGCAACCCGAGTTGGCCTTTCTATATTATAAATAAATTATTATTAATGATCAAGTTGAATACTGCGAGACAAAAAATACATTTTCATATTTTACACTATTTTGAACCAATACTAATAATAATAAATTTTAATTCGGTCGGTTCTATTTTTATTGTAGATGCAGTCATCTCTTACTGACGATAGCGAGCCCAGAGCTAAATGAAGATTTAATGTTGAAACTTTAAGAAACATTTACGACGTGACACAGAATAGAGACCACGTAACGTTTATGTGAAGGCATATACAAACAATTTACAGTTTCTTGGCTGATCAGTTTATCATGTTCTTTGTGGTAATTCTTCTGCATTGATGGAGAAAGTACGTGACTTGAGTTCAGGTCATCCGGAAGAGTGCAAAGTGTTTATAATAAAACACAAAGACAAGAAAGGTATATTTGTTTCACCAGAAAAAACATTGAACGACAGGTTTGTTAAAGCGAATTCTAAATTTCAAAGCACTGATGTGGCGTTTCAAGGATTACAGTTTGGAGCAAGTGATACTGATTCCTATGAATTTACTGAGGGACTGCTACTAAAACCCAGAGATGAAATAAAACACGAAACAAATTGTGAAAGAACTGAAAGCAACCTAGAGTATAATGTTCTTTTTTGGAAGCTTGCACAGGAGTTTAAGACTTTAAAAAGTCATGATTTCATTACGAATCTTGAGTGTGCAGCCAAACAACTGGGGATGCGTTTGACATTTAATGTACATAACACTAGAACTGTGAAAAAGGGTCTAACTTATTTTGTAAGTGAACTATATCTGGATTCTGTTGAAATTGCCATTGGGCAAGGGTTGAACTTGGATTCTTCAAAATATGACACATACACAAAAGCAATAGAGAAGATATTTTCTTCGTCCATGCATTTTCCCCTGGAATCAAGAGGTGTTGGTATCGACATTTCTCAAAAAGCTTTTTGTAATCAAAAGGAGAATACTGACTTCTCCAAATATTCTTCTTTGAATTTGGAACATAACCAAACTTGTATTGCTACTCCTGCACAGGGAAAGAAAAAGAAACAAAAAATAACCAGACAGAGGGTCTCAGAATTCGTTATCATACAACCAGTACAGAAAGGGATGAAATCAGCCGAAATTTTGCGTGAAAGTTCCAAAGCCAACAAAACAAAGTTTCAATCTAAATCAGTGGACCCTGGATATATGTGTCAGATATATCTGTGTGGTGAGCTTTTAGGAGTGTGTAATGGTACAACAAAGTCTGTCTCAGAAGAGAGGGTGTCTACCATGGTCTTACAGAAATTAGGCTTACGTTGCTGGACGATTTTAAGAAAGGTTGCAGATGTTAAAGATGAGACTTATATTAAAGTAGAAGACTTAGTCGAGAAGGTAGATGAACCTATTTCAACGGACAATATTGGAAACCAACTACTTCAGAAAATGGGTTGGACTGGGGGTGGAATTGGGAAAAATGGTAACAAGGGAAATATCGAGCCAATTTCTGTGAATACGTTTGGAAACACTCGCCAAACTCGGAGTCATGGTGACAGGAAAGGGCTTGGCAGTCAAAGCTTTGGTGGTCTTAATATGGATTTTACATCCAAAGTTCAGACTATTCTGAAGGATTACGCTCAGTCCTCAGACCCAGATAGTTTGGCTTTTTTGTGCAAATTCTTCCCAAAAGAAAAAGCTATAATTGAATTCGAGTCTGGCAAACTTGGTTTAAAAACAACAAAGCATGGCTCAAAGAGATCTAGGTTGGTGATAGTAAGTCATGATTGGAATGCTCATGAACTCTTAAGTCAGTTGATGACATTAGGTGGCTCCAGTCGTGAATATACACTGGTTCCTCCAAAAAGTATGGAGCTATCGTCAAATCATGATGAAGGCACAGAATCAATTTTAGACATCATTCCTCCACTGGATGACTTAACCTTTTCATCTGCTGGCTACTCTGTGAATGTCAACGAAGGCTTCTACTCTACAAAAGTCGATGGAAACGCCACCTCTGTTCAGAGGAATGAAGACATCTCATATGAAAAAGCCAACGAATACGCCTCATGTGCAAAGAAGGATGACGACCTCTCGTCTGCAAATGTTGACTCAGAATTTACTTCTGAAAATGTGAAAAACTTAACGTCTGAAAATGTGGATAAATGCCTAGCTGGGGCAATAGATGGTGAAGATAATGGAGTAAAATATAAAAATTGCAAGATATTAAAATCACAAAGATTGACAAATTTCACACTGAAATCCAACTACCCCGAAGAAAAATTCATGTCGGGTGAAGTGAACATAGGAATTCATTCAAACAAGACACATGTGGACAATAGTAACTGTAATATCTTTTCTGTCAATAACGACGAAACTGAACCTGTTCCTTCGCCCTTTATGATTACCAGGAACAGCCTGGAACTAATACCAAAAGAAGTTTTGAAAATGGATTTTGATCAAAAAGTTAAAACATTTCTGATGAAATTTTCTAGGCTAGCAAATCCAGATAACTTGATTTTTCCACCCGAATTTAGTAAGAAACAACGAGCATCAATCTCCGTTGAAGCTCAAAATATCGGTCTGATAACATGTGACATTTTTTTGGGAGGCAAAGCTGTGTTGATAGTAAATAAACCAACACCTCTGGTGCCAATTAACGATAAAGACTTGTCTGAAAAGGCAGTTGTAAGTAACGAGGGCAAGGATAACTATGCCAATCAGATCATTAGTGGGCATGTCTCTAAGACTTTGATGAAACCAAAGGATTCAGGCATTATTCCAAATTCTGACGTAAAAAACAACTTTGTGGATAAAGTGAAAACGATTTTGATGAACTTTTCCCAGCATCCAAATGCGAATGGTTTGTTGTTTTTATCGCATTTTAATGAAAACAAATGTTGGATAATTCGTCACGAATGTTTGCAGCTGGGGTTAATAAGCAAGTTTGACGGATATGGACCAGGAACATATGTTGTCATAGGGCATAAGAATATATTGACACGCCCAAGTAAAGACAAGCCTTTAAGTACAGTGGATTATGTATCTCCTTCACATCAACGTGTTAATGAATCGGATTCTGGTGAAGTAACACTGGAAATACCTCAAAAACCAACACAGGTTGATAACGAAGTTTCCCAGGATATTTCCTGGCCTGACAAAGCTCTAGATAACATGGCAAAAGGAGACAGTTGCGTTGAAAATGATTCCACGTTTGAGTGCAGCTTGGTCAATATTGATGACATCTGTGTGACTCGGGCGACAGATATTGGGTTGATCTCAAAACCTGATGTAAAACTGGATTTCCTTCAGAAAGTGAAGAATGTTTTGGTCGAATATGTTAAGTCAGGCAGCCAGAACAAGTTAACATTTGCTGACAAATTTACCGAGAAAGAACGTGTGATAATACGTCAGGAATCAGGGAGGCTTGGTCTTCAGATCCATGAAAAGCAGCACCAGTTGATAGTTACGACGTCGTTTCACATGGAAATGGGTTTTATGGGAAAGATAGCGCAGATATTGGTAGACTTTGTCAAGTTTCCAACCCTCGACCACTTGCTGTTTTCATCAGAGTTTACCATTGCTGAACGTGGTATTATACTTCAGATTGCTCATGAGCTTGGTTTGCAAAGCAGAGACATTGATCATGGACCCGTACGGCAATTGACTATTCATCAGAAATGGGCAGTAACTCGTCATTTAAGAGAAAAGCAGGATAATGGAATCAGAGGAGCTAACTCTGAGAAGACAAATGACGTACTTCCAGACGAAACGCCCAATTATATACCGGTGAATCGACTGCCCTCCGGAGAGCTGGTGTCTTCAACTGACTTAGTTTATTGAGAAATTGCGCAAGATAACGGCACAGGAATATTTCAAAATCTTCCTGTGCCCTTTTGCTCAAACTGGATAGAATGTTGAATAATTTTTGTGTCTTTTAGAAAGTGAAGATTAACAGTATTTTCGTTATTTTGGAATAACACTTTCTTAGCTAGAACATATACCTGTTCATAAAATTTCGTGGGTTGAAACCCGTCCGGGAGTGTTATTCCAAAATAACGAAAATACAATCAGTTAATCAGTCAACCATGTTGAAGCAATGAACAGTGTGAAAATGACAATCCGTTGTCATTCGAATGAAATACCCTGGAGTAGGGGAATAAACCCCAGTCAAACAAACAATCTAGGTCTCTACCTATCCGACACGTGAATTTCCCACTTTATGTAATACATTTAAATTGAACTCGGAAAAACGCCACACGAAAAATATTATACATGTCTCAGAAATCTAATTTTCCTGTTGTAATCATGTGAGATTTTATACGAGTCACCCATTAACCGTGTTCTTGTATCCAGTGTGGAATGTCACTGAATTATACTAGGCTCGGCCTCGGAAATTAATTAACTCATCTTATTAATTGGCTTTATCATTTCTCTTGGGTGAGAATTAATATGTATACTGCAATCTTTGTTCGTTTTCCGTTGCATGACACATGCGCATACGCATAGTGACGTATTATTCAACTGGCGTGGACGTGTATATATTTTGTTAGTTCCATGAGAAATATTTGTTCATATTTGTTTATCACAGGTGAAATGTTGAGTATTTATTTATCTCCGATTAAATGTTTTGTTTTTTTTTATCTCATGTGAAACGATACTTGTTCATCTCAATCATAAGTTTTTTTAAGTTTGACTTGTTCCCGTATTTGGCAAGGGGAAAAGAGCACTTTAAGCTGAGGATGATTGAAGAAGTTACATAACTACTTATATTCACTTAAAACCAACACAGTTGTCTGTCTCTAAACTGACATTGTTATTTGACTGGGTTCTAAAGGTCTGCAGATTTATTATCTGCGTGCGGTTTTCTGTTGAAGGTTTGCCAGATTTGCATAGAAGCTTTGATATTAAGTTTAGATTTTCGAATAAAAGGGAATAAATGTCAAAAATTTCCTCTGGACGATTTATTGCCGAACGGCCCTCTGGCTATGGGCAGTTTGTTTGTAGAAGGGCAGTCTTTACTTAGAACTGGAGAAAAATTAAATTTCCAGCAGTATTAAAACTTATGGTTGTACTAGTGTCGATTATTGTTGGAATACACCGCTGAAATATAGGTGAAGTAGTCTTAAGCATCAATCCATCATATTGTAGAAAGGCTACTAACACCGATAGCGGATACTACTTTGTGAGGCAAGAGTTTTATTTTATTGGCGTTTGGATTGACAATGGGCAGATTTGTTTTTTGGAACATAGAAATGCGGTCTTTACTTTAAAATCACAAGATCAGTTGTGATGCAAGC